>OMLM01009533.1:15197-29606 GCA_900302695.1 Helostoma temminkii
TGCATTTGATAATTTGCATTCGCCCACACAGAAGAAACATTTGTTTCCCCCAGGTGCCGTGAAAATTCCATGATTCCAGGATTCCTCTAGATTCTGGACCTGGGTCATGGCTCCCTTCCGACTACGTAAGTCATTGTCTCAAGTGAAGGATTTCAAATGTGTTGTTCAGAAGTGAGAATAAAGAGCATTGAGGAGGACTCAACCATGAGCCGTGGTCATGACTAGTGACTAAAATAATTAGGCTGTGACGACCTTATTGAAAAACACGGCAGCTGAGTTGGTTGGAGTATCTGAAAAGCCTCTTGGATGCTTCCCTGTGGAGTTTTTCGCAGCCCGCCCCGCTGGGAGGAGATCCCAGACTCAAAGCACGCTGCAGGAAATTCCCATATGTCCTGGGAATGTTTCTGGATCCCTAAGAATGGCATAGCTTGGAAGAAAGATGCCTGCAGACACATAACATGCTGCCACCATGACGCAGACTCTTATAGGCTCACAACAGATGAATGGAAATTGATTTATGATCATGATCTCTGCTGCGCCCCAGAGTAGGAACCATATTGGTGATCGTATAGTGACATGTTTCATCCCTCTGTTAGCAAGTAAATAATGAGTGCAGCTCCTGTGACACATTTTAAATATGCAGCTGTTTACTTTCCTGTGACCTGTCAAAGTCAAGTTTAAACTAGGTTGTGTTTACAGTTATTTAGTGCCACAAAGCCACTGGGGTTATTTTGGTTTGATCAGCTATTAATTGGACCACTGACACATATTTATATGTGAACATTAGTAGATCTGCATGGGAAGCTACGGATGCTATTTATAGCCAGCCAAAATGACAGGACGTAACAATGTGGGAAAACTCCACTGCAATATGAAACACCAGTGTATGAGTGGAATGCATCGAAGAAGGGTTAGTGGAGCGTAACATGAAGCGTTTTTAGTTTGTTCTGTAGTCAAACATTGTTCTGACTTTGGCATGATTAGTGTAATTAACAATGTGTGGCTGCTGGAAGCTTTAATATTTTCAGTTTTGTTAGTTATTGAGCTTTTCTGGGAAAAAAATCCCCTGGACACGGAGAATATGCAGTAAATGTTTATTAAAAGTGGAGATCTTTAGCAGTTGTCAACCAGCTGACCACGTCTCCATATCCACGGCGTGATTTTCCCTCTACGCCCTCGTAAAGATCAGATGATACCTGTCTGAACATGCTGGTGCTCTTCATCTTCAACTACTCCAGTGCCCTTCAAACAGAACATGTGCAATCAAACCTTTCCAAAGAAAGTAGAAGTAGAAGTAAACCATCACACCACTGTTCAAATCACTGTGCTGGCTTTCGTTGGCTGCCCACATCTGACACAGATCTTTGACGGTTGCATAGTCGAATCAACCGTAACATCCTAGCTGAAAACCCTCATCCAAAACTACAATCCAGCTCGCCCACTGCGGTCTACACGTCAAACAGCAAAAGGCCCTTAGCAAAGGTCTTCTCCTCAGTGTTTCTATGACGGTGAAAGAGCTGCCTAACTCTGCATACTCAGAAACCTCACTTGCGACAAAGAGCTGCAGGTGGAGTCGCTTCTTCCTTGTTTGGGGGACTCATGTCTGACAAAACTGAAACCTTCCTTATCAAGTGGCACTTTGCAGACGCAGCAATTTTCCTGCTTTGAGCCTCACTTGTGAGTTTCTTTAGCTAATCTGCCAAATTACTAAATGTAAGCTTAGGGATAAGAAAAAGTCAGTCACTATGAGTCCTAAACACTCATAACATTGAGTCAGGCCAGTGGTTGTCTCTAAAAGTGAAAGCAGACATTGGTCTGGTTGAAAGTTTGCTATTGAACAGTTCCTTAAAAGTGAAAACCCCAGATGGCTGAAATCTGGCTGTAACAAATCAATGTTAACTTACAAAACGACTTGGATTTGCAACATACAGTAAATTGCAACTACAGCTAAGCAGCCGCTGTACTCTGTGCTCCGTACACTGTGGTGCGTGAGGATGGTGACACCAGTTCCTCTGATGAGAATAACCAGTGTGGTTTTGTTCAAAGTTAAAAATACATCAGCACCTTTAAAGTTCACTAATTTATGTTTAATCTGTACACAGAAGTGACCGGCACCTGGGCTGAAGTGTGCACTGATTACCAACTCCAGCTTTAGGACAGTTCGCCATCTATAGTGACTTAGTCCGGATTTGGCTTTGGTCTGTGTACAGACAAAATTGTACCAAACCTCGTTCTTATTATAAGACTTCAGGACATTTTGCACTGCTGCTGCGGCTGCTTGGTCTTAACAAAGCAGCAGTTTCAGCACGTACAAAGCACCCACTGAAACCACAACATGCTGTGTATACATCGCAAGCCGATTAAGCAGACACGGTACGAATGCTTTAGAGGTGTTGGGCAAGCGATGTCCCCCTACTTCCAGTATAAATGCTACAGTAGCAGTAGTAACCTCATCCGGAAACATCTGCACGTAACCCACATAGATAAGAGATTTGCTGTAGAATCTCTTTCAGTGTCTCTCAGACTGAAAACATGAACTTTTCCTGCTGTAAGCCAGACTTAAAGCACACTCCTCAAACTCAGCAAACTCAGCAAACAGTAGAATAATAACACCCCACAGAAAGGCCAGTCCAGCTGTTGCCCCTAAAAGCTCCAACCCTGAAAAAAGCACATCCAACCACCACATTAACTGGTTGTTGAGCTGCTCTTAAGCCTGTACACACTTGTCCTTTCTCTGGCTTATTATTCACTTCAAAGACCAGATGGTCTCAGGAAGCTACAGTGACCACACCTGTAAGTACACAATGCACGATGGTGCACTAATTGCAGTGTGTGTCTTTTGCTTATCTATTGAACTCCAATAAAACACGGTAAACTAAGGCACTGCCTACATTATACCTCGTTAGAGTGGAAATGTTTTTAGCGTTCTTAATTTGATTGATTGAAGCTTGTGTTCTACTCTCTACTACGCTAGAAGCATATCAATTAGCACTCACAATACTTTAATGATAATACTTTTTAAACAATTAAATACAGGACTCTCACTTTTAACTGTGTTTTTACACTTTATTTCTATAACTGATGAATACAGTATCACAAAGTTTTAGATCCTGGATATTTAACTCCAGGTTAAATGGTGTTTATGGTGCGTTTGACTAAACATATTATTCTTAATTTAGGGGTTTTGGGGCTCGATTAAAACTCATAAGATTTTCAACAAAAAAGTGCAAATACTGCAAAAAATTACTAGTTGTAGTTGGAATAAGGCCCTACTTCAGCAACTACCTGGCTGAAAATACTGTCATCTGTGAAGAGCCGTGAACAGATTAAAAAACTGCTCGGTTCGTGAGAGACAGGCTCTGCACGAACACATAAAGAAACGAATGCGAGCCACGAGCGGAGCAGGGTTAGCTAACCTGAGGGGATTTGTGGGATATTTGTAGGTGTAGGAGCCCACACTGCTTGACATCAACTGATGCAGCTTTTTGAAAAAAGTGCTGGTGTTGATGAAGGAGGGAACATGCACAGCTTTTCACATGCCCCATCCAGATTCATATCCAAATTGCCTGAGGATTAAACCTGTCACCAGCTCGCCTGTATAACTTTTGATCGACCAAAACGAAACCCTACATGGACGATTGCAGTGTGTTCTGGATATATTTCTTATTATATCATATTTTTTAATTAACTTAACATACATGAAGTTCAATATTTTCAAGCTGAATGAAAACTCTAGGTATTATAGTAAGTACTTATCTTCACACTAGTTAAAAACAATATAATCTATGATAAAGGTTGGTGTTTAATTCAGTCTTTACCACCGCTCACTTATAATGTAATAAAATAGCTGGGAGCTGCTTCATGTGATTGTTATGTACTGACCTTGGTTCATGCCGGCTCCACCAGAAGCCATTCATCATGCTAGCTGCAGAACTACAGTTCAGTTTCTCAGATTGAAGAATCAACTGAATATACAATTCAATTTCAGTGTGTACCTGAGTTACATAAACAAAGAAGCCTCAGGTTCACACAGTGTCTAATTAGGCCGATTAGATTTTTTGTACCTACTTTCTTCAATAAAAATCTAAATCAACTAAAGTCTACAAGTAAACACAACATGTAATAATTACTTGTGTTAGAAGAACATATTCCATGTGTTGACCTGACTTATAAAACAATTCTTTTTATAAATAAAGAGTTTACTTTTCTGCATAAGTTGATCATGAAACGTGATCAGTCACAAATATCAATCACACAATATTTGTTCACTCATAAAACACAGTCATGATCTTTCACGTCTTTACTGAACGCACCCATTGAACACACAAAGTAATGGTGGAAACAGGAAATCTTATTGGTTGAGGTTATCGCTGCCAAAGGTGGATTAGATCTGCATAGAGCAGCAGGTTCAGCGACAGAAAAGCAGACCCAAAATCATGACGCTCCCTTCACTTTCATTAACAGTTGGGATGATGTTTTCATGTTGCTTTACGGTTACCCTTTTTTACACTACACGCAGTGCTGTGTATTCTCTCCTCCTAAAACTTTGCAGCACACCTGACCATCCTGGCACTCCACAGTACTACTGGGAAATTAGTTTTAGGCTGATAAAACAAAGAGCGAATTGTCGACAGCATTACAGATAATGTAACAGGAAACCATGAACCAACATGAAAACATCATCCCAGAGGTATGAAGTTTATTAAGGTATCCAACTCGATAATGTCAGGGTGGCTGTTTAAAAATAAATCTACTACAGGATGGCTTTGGAGGTGTACAGTAAAATCTGGAGCGGGTCAGTCAGAGCACAGAACTCAACCCAATAGAGATGCTATGATGTGGAATGCCCCCAAAGAGCTGTTCACACTAGACCACACCAGTACCAAGAATATGGCTGAGATGAAGCAGTTCTGTGAAGAAGAAAGGTCCAAAATTCCTCCTGAACCTTGTGCAGGTTTAATCCACAGTTACAAAAAGTAATTGGTGGAGGTTGAAAAAGGTGGTTCAACTGGTTATTAAAGCACACTTTCACTCACTGTTTCCTCTATCGCTCTGTATGTTTAATGGGTGTGTTTATAAAAGATCAAGGCTGTGTTTTATGAGTATAGAAATATAACATTATAAATCAAACAATAAAGTATTATGATTCATAATAATAATAACAACACATAAAATAATTAGCAAAACACTCAAATAAACCAGAACTTGCAGCTTTTAGAAAGTGCAAAATTACAATAAATCCCATATAAAGAATTGTGGAGTCAAGTGGAGCAAATGCAGTTACCCCAAAACTGTACTTTACAGTATTAGAGTAAATCTACTTTATTACATACCCTCTTTAAGATTACTCACAATATCACATTGCGAATGTAACAACATATGCCAGAGGCACCAAAAAGTAATTGTTAAACATTAACAAATACATGCAGGAGGTCTGATACCAGGATTATACAGCAGTATTGTATATAATATAGTACTATACAAAAAACTGCAATGGAGTTCTAAAGTTATTAAACACTGTTTGTTCTGCTCAGCTCCGGTTTATCTGTCGTTATACTGCACATTGTGCTGTCACAGGTGCAGGATGTGGCAATACCTGGGCTGAATTTCTACCCACTGAATGAATTTTGCCCCATCCCCCAGAATCAACATTACAATCGTGAGTGCTTTTTAACACAGGAAGTAAAATATCAAAGTTCTCTATTTCTCTTGTCATGTGATATACACAGGAAATGTCAATTTCTCAGATGTTTTCCTAGTAAGATTTTAAACGTCACAATTTTACTTATTCGATTTCCTGATTGCTACTGAAGGTAAAGTTGCATCTTAATCTTCCAACACTGAGTCTTTAATCTTTGTTTAAGCATAAAAACACCAGTTTAATCACTGATCAGCATGTTCAAACGAGTGGTGTTGACTTAAATTCAAAACACTATTATAATCGTTTAAAAAAGGAGCAGACTCACCACCTGCGCTTGCTGTGGCGTCTTGTCCATTTGTCCTGGCTGAACAGACGAAAGAAGCGTATTTTTCCACAGGATCCACTGTTAATGTCCAGACATAGTTCTGATTTGATTTCTTCACCAGTTTGCACAAGTTCAAAGCTGGAATCTCCTTCGCAGCATGTGCGTTACACCAGTGAAGTGGCAAGTGCACATGTATGAGGAAGTGTCTTGTTGTAATCTGTGGTTGATGGACTTCAGTCTCAGACTGGGATTTCCTCTTTCAATTTTAAAGCAAATAACTGTGACATAGGCAACTTTTTTATGGGCGGTTCGTATGACGGTTTGCAGCTGGTGAAACCTGTTCTTCAGCTTTTGATACTAATTTTGATTCTGAGTCTACAAACCTGACTCTGCTTGTGTTAGTAGCAAAACTACACATTGTATGTACTGTATACTAGCATATGATATATACACATAAATGTCTAAGAGGGCTATAAAAGCTTACAGTTTCAGATTTAGTTCTCAGATTCTTGTTTGTGTCCTTGCTGAAATTTTGCACTCAGAGCCTGTCTCTGGAACAACTCATAGTGTGTATCTATCCACGAACGAAAACTTGTGCAAACTGGCAAGAACACCATAAACACAGTGTATGGATGTAGTAAGGAGCCTCATAAATTCACAATGCTCAGAGAAATACAAAAAACCCAAGAGCTATATTTCGGACCTACAGGCTTCACTGAGAAAGTTACATGTTAAAGTACATGACACCACAATTCGAAAAAGACTGAACAAGTTGCTTATCTGCCAGAAGAAAGCTTCAACTGTTTAATAAGAACATGAAAACATGACTGAGGTTTACAAAACAACCCAAAACTTCTGGAACAATGTTCTATGGATAAATGAGACCAAAGTAAAGTTGTTTGGCATTATGACCCAGCGCCATATTTGGCAAAAACCAAACACAACATTCAGCTAAAAAAACCTCATAACCCACTGTCAAGCAGGGGGAGGGGTAATAATTTTCTAGAGACAAAAGTGGGGACGTCTGTACGACTTGGTTGAAACTGGGTCAGCTAAAGCACACCGGTAAGTCTACATTATAATAGACATGGAAAAGGAATGGCCTAGTCAAATGCTGAAATAAAATGCTGTGATGGAGCCTTAAGTGAGCTGTACATAAGCAAATACCTAAAATCCTAAATGAACCGAAGCCATGTTGTAAAGAAGAATGGGCAAATATTCCTTCACAATGATGCAAGAGACTGATAATGTCACATAGGAAACAATTAGTCATGGCTGCTAAAGGTGGGCCTACAAACTAATTACGCATGGGGGGGGCACTTAGTATTATGTTATATGTTCTTCATCTGAGGTTGTATTTGCCTAAAACTAAGACTTGCTATATGTTCTGATGATTTTTATTATGTATTTACACAAAAAACATGGAATTAAAGAAGGAGGCACTGAGTTCGCATATAATAATTACAGCATTTTCTCAAACGCTACTTAGGTTACTTACATTCCCAACAAAATAATGCAACTCTAATGTCCTAAACCCAATATAGTGTCACTGTCACTGGATTTCTATAAAGGTAATAAACCCTGTTGGACTTCACTTTTGGCAGCGTGATCTTCTGTACATAAGAGAGGAGCCCAAATTGTCCATACAGAGAATAAAAAGGACAAATTATAGTTTTTGGTTTTTGGTATGGTTTTTTACAGCTTGCCATGTCTTTACAGTAGTTCCATAATAATTTATTATCGTAGCCACAGATACCCGAGATTTGGACCCAAATGCCCTCCAAGTCTGACAGGTATAAAAGATAACAAAAGATAACAAGACTGTTATAGTGAACAGGTAGGCAAACACAGCTGTCGGCATTACCCAACTGGTATGCACACACAACTAAAGGTACTATGGGGAGAGAACAGCAGTGGGATGTGGGTTTATATGGTCTGGACTGGGCTCAATGATCAGACTGACAGACGAGATTGAGTTAAAAGATGTTTTATTTAATAGGCAAGGTAGTAGGCCGAGGGAGACAGGAAGCAGGAATTGGAACAGGGGTATGGACTGGATGCACTCCCAGGTTAGCCAAGGTCACTACAGAAGAGATAATAATTAATAGGTAGACAGGTGGCAGGTGAGTATGATCAAGAATGATAATACGGTCTGGTTCAGAAAGTAGATATTTGTCTGATGTGTTTCTGATCTGTTTGATATTTGGGCAGGGCAAGGCAAGGCAAGGTCAGAGTCTGATCCAAAGTCAAGGCCAGTATGTCACAAATCCACAGTCCAAAATCAGGGTCTGATAAGGTAAGACATGGCAGACTTACAGTACCGACAGGTTCAGGTTCTGCTCAGGATCAGATTCAGGGCAGAGCAGGACAGGGCAGGACAGGACAGGACAGGACAGGACAGGGCTGGAGAGTTGTCACGTATGTAACCTGACAATCTGGCAGAGGGCTAGAGCGCCACAAACCTGCTAATAAAGAGATAACAGGTGGAACTGGTGATGGTTAATTGGCAGAGTGAAAGTCCAGTGAGGGGGCATAGACAAAGAGTTAATCTGACAAAATATGGGCAGAACATGAAGACAGGCTGAAAACCATGACAGTGGTGGTAACCAGCAGAATGAGACGAAGAAGTGTGTACAGAAACAGATACAGGTGAAAAGTCTGGCAAAGGTGGAATCTAAAAAAACAGAGAAACAACAGAAAAACAGTGACAGGCTCCATCCAAACAGAAAGCAAACTAACTTTACATCAGCTTACTGTGGGTGGTGGCACCTCCTCTCTTATCACTCAAAATATTCACACCTCAACTTGTCAATGTAACTGGAAAAAAGTAAGAGGCATTTTAAAGTATTTACAGTTATACAGATATACCTACACTGGGCTCAATGATCAGGCAACATTAAGTTAAAAGATGTTTAATTTAATAGGCAAGGTAGTAGGCCGAGGGAGACAGGAAGCAGGAAATGGAACTGGGGTATGGACTGGATGCACTTCCGAGTTAGCCAAGGTCACTACAGAAGAGATAATAATTAATAGGTAGACAGGTGGCAGGTGAGTATGATCAAGAATGTTAATACGGTTGAGACCAGGGCTGAAGCAGGAGGTGTATTTCCAAGATGGTGGCGTCCTTCAGGTCCTTGGCAAGGTCAGACCAAGCACCGTTTTTCAAGTAATGGTTAGAGTTCGGTTCAGAAAGTAGATAATTGTATACCATGGTGGTAAGCAGCAGAATGACACAAGTGTGTGCCGAATCAGGCGCAGGTGAAAAGTCTGGCAAAGATGGTTTCTGAAAAACAAGAGAAACAACAGAAAGTGACAGGCTCCATCCAAACAGATAGTAAACGAACTTTACATCAGCTTACTGTGGGTGGTGGCACCTCTTCTCTTATCACTCAAAATATTCACACCTCAACTTTCACCGGAAAAAGGTGTTGCAAAGCAACACAAAGTAAGAGGCATTTTAAAGTATTTACTGTTATACAGCGATATCTGCACCACCATCACATGCACATCACCATGCACAACACTGTCCAAACATTAGATACCTTAGATAACCTTCGCTATTGGTCTCTACCAGAAATGGAGGACAAAAAGTACCAACAGCAGCTGTAACAGGCTATAGAAGCTTACTGGTATTACAGTATAGCAACTGGTACCAATTGAAAACTGGTTCCGTCACTGGGAGCAACCAGAGCATCATTCCTTTAATTTGATAAAGTGTTATCATCAGTTCTGGCACCATAAACTTGCTCTATGCATTATATTCTTTACTGTCACTGGGTTAATGTGTAAGACGGAACAGCGTTACTTCCTCTTGGCTTTATTCCCTCACCTTCTTCTTTCTTTCTCTTCCCTTCTTCAGAAGCCACTAGGGTGAACATTATCTTAAGCAATGTGATGTGGTTTTATTGTGGTTAATATTCTAAGATTACATCTACTGGCTGAATAGGGGCTTATGCAAATGTGCAGCTGTTTTGCAACTGAAGAGGGTGTGTATGAACTCTGGGAATGGGCTGCATGGTTTGCATACCCTTTAATGGTCTGGAAAATGTGCTAAATGTGTTACCTGTGCTGCACAGTCAGCGATAAACATTAACGTTGCTCAAGGCGGACGTACTGTGTTGCACTGGACACAGAAGTGCTGCAGTCTCCAGGAAGAATCAGCGACCCCCATCAAGTGCATGTAAATCATGTTACTGAGGAATGAAGCAGCTGGTGGGGTCTTATTTTCCAATATAGACCAGAATTCTTTATGGATATTTGTTCCCTTCAGTTTGAGCAAACACTGTATGTTTTATATTAGTGGCTGCAGAATGCTGATGTAAATTTCTATAACACATTATGTGAGTGTATAATGGGTCATTGTCTTGAAGATCCTCCCAAACATGTCAGTGTAGATTTGTACATCTCTGTCAGAGTTTCTGATGGAAACTGTTGAGGTTGTGATTTTACGTTGGTTCTTCACAGCACTGCCTCATCAGCTGTTGACCTGTTCTATGTGCACCAGTGATTTATTGCTTTTTCTGGACATGCTAAGTTGCTGTATCAGCTATGTCCAATATTTTCCCAATGCCTTTGATTGATGTTACGTCTTTTCTGGAATTACGAATTTCTTGCTCTCTACTTAATGTTGATTTATCCTTTTTAATAACAAGTACAGTCTTAACGGGCAAACCAAAAGGCTAAAACCAAAAGTACTATTTTAGAGCTAGTCATTGGTTGAGCAGGATGCACCCGTTCCTAAACCTCTGCTCTCTAAAAGTTTAGGTCTGTAGGTATGTTATTTCAGAAAATTAATTCTAAAATTCTGAACGTTTGTCTCACATTCATCTTTTGATCTTGAATCCAAATAGCGTCAGTGTACAGAAACACACACAACTAACTGGCTTCGATGTTCGTCAAGAGTTCAGTCAGTTCAGTCACCTCTGAAATCTTCTGTTGTGAGGTTATTTCATGCTCATACGGCCTCCACCTACGAGACCTAATAATCTTCCAGATCTAGGCTCTGGTCAAAGTGTCAACTACATGTAGTTGTGTTTCAAAAGCCTGTTCTACAGTTATTGGTTTTTTTTTTTTTTATTAATCTGTGTGAATGTGGGGCCATCTAGTGGATCAATGTGACACTGTTCCATGATTCAAGACGTCTCAGGCTTCCTGTTCATGATCTGCTTTCTTTACAAAATGACAGGAGAAGAACTGAACAATTACTGAATGATTTCAGCAGATGATCATATTTCTAATAGAGGTTTTAAGTCACTCTACTGCAAAGCACTGCTTGTGACTCACTTAAAAATCTTGAATGATGTTTGATGACTAAACACACCTGTGTGGGTGTGTACAGTGTTAAAGGCTTTTGCAGTCAGTAAGCAACAGCCCTACCTCCCAATGCAAACATTATGCAAACTTACTTTTAAATATGACATGGTTCTGTCCTATAATCTCTGGACTTCATATCATATCCATATCTGCAGAGGCTGTAAGCTAAGTGTGTCATTTCGCTCTATAAGTTCAGTTCATATCCATTCTGATAAACAAACTGGGGTAGGTCACATCAGCCAAATAATCTTTAACGTACAGTATGTTACATGATGCCCGGCCTGATATCAGCTCCAAATTTCATTCCATTTATTATTCTCACTCAAGGATACAGTCAGACCTTCAGTATGATAATATGTTCGCTGTGATAATACAGTTAAAAGTCTGGACGGTTTCAGCCAAGTTCAACAATTTGTGAAATATCTATGCATGACACATATTAATTAAATATAAATAAATATTTTAGTTTACTTCTATTTATTTATATGCAGATTTCAGAAAAGAGAGAGTAATTTCCATACTGAGGAGTTGCAGACATTTACTACTGCACATGCAGCACTGTTCAGCTGATGCAAGGGGTTTGTATTCCATATGTATATCTAAGGAGTAATTAGTTAAGGTGTCCAAACAAAACAAAACAAAACAAAACAAATAACCTGTTCTGTCCTCATTAAACTAGAACTAAATACATTTAATAATCTAAATTCAATTACCTAAAGCATCAGCATGGGGTGATTTACATTTGGCTCATAAGACTCTCTCACTTATGTCTCTTTTTCAGGTTCAACTCCCAGATGCTGGACAGAGAGACTGAGGATTGTTACTCGTGGAACCTCAACCGAACTGCAATTTATGGAGTAAACTGTAATTTGCCTGCTGAGCAAAATCTGATGATAGAATCAGCCTGGGATTACATGAAGAGACAGCCTGCTGTTTTTTTTTTCTTTTGGAAAGAAAATCGCACACTGTTGCAGATATGTGGCATCACAGAATGAGATGAATAAAACAGATAATTAAAATAGATTATTACTGAAAGGACAAAATAGATTTAGAAGAATAACTGGGGTACTATAAAACTGTACATGCAAAAACATTTTCATCATTTCTTTCTGATTCTGAATCTGTCCATGTAATTGTTTTAAATAAAAAAAAGAATATTTTCATGAATCTCCTGCACAAATGAGGCAATATAATTATCATATCCACAGCCTGATCAGTAAATAGATGCTGTGTGAAGACTTTGAATCACCCTGCACATGATGCAGCAGGTGTTTCTACTTCCCCTCCTCACCTTCACCTGGGCACACTGAAAATCCTTGTAACAAACGTTTTGGCCACTAGGGGGCGCTATCAGGAGTGGTATCCACACTGATACAAACTGTAAACTCACACCTCTTAATAAATAAACTACAACAACCTATTGTATTACAACATATATAAAAAGGGGGTAACTTCCATTAGAGGACGATTGTGATAATGTCCTATCTGTTCAGACGGCTGTGTTCCTGCCTGTCACTCATCCTGTGCTGTCCGATGTGATAGACTGCATCAGGACGTCACTCAGAGCCGCACAGTCTGGACATGTTGAAGAAACGGGTCACAGACAAGGTCTAATCACTAAGTCCTTGTCCCACATGTTAGTGTTTCATCTTGTCTGTAGAACAAAAGCACGACACAGAGTACATCAAAGATAAATCTCACATAAGTTCACCCACTTCAGATCCCATCAGGCAGCAGAGATGATCATCTAAACACTGCTCCTGAGTGTTTTTCTCCTGCTCTGCTCTTTCATCATCACTGCACACTGACCTTAAGTGATGTTTTCTGTTTGCAATATCTAAATTATCTTTAAATAATACCTGTTCTCAGTACGAATTCTCCAAGTTAAACAGTTTGCAACTGCCCCAGATGACGCGCAGACGCATATTCTGACCTGATGAGCAGGATGACATTTATCTGTCTTCTAACACTGTGAGGAAACAAATGTTTGTTTGTGGTGGTTAAGATTCTGTTTGGTTCAGACACAAACACCTGGTAACAATCAGGGAAACATTTTGGTTTGGGTTTAACCTGCTGAGTGACCTTTGTGATCTCAGTTACAACAATAACTGTGGTTAAGGTTGTATGTGATAGATGGTTGAAAGATGATGTGTAATGTTTTGTTGAACCAGTCATCCGCCTCAGCTGGAGCCTGCGATGCCACTCAGTTACAGTACTGATTCGTATGTGGCTCCAAAAGCATTTTCTCTTTTGTAATAGTTGTGAAACTGTTAAGAGAACAAACTATTTCTACTACAACTGAAAATATTAATGCAGGTTCTGCTTCTTGTGGTAAATGCATGAACCTAAGAGCTGCTGAGAGGCTGGACAGAGGAGGCAGAAGTGCACAGACACATGTGAAAGTGCGAGCACAGAGTACTCCACCACCAGATTCTTTACTCAAATCAAAGTAACATTGCTCTTAAGCTGATAGCACAAGTACTCCACCAAGAAATAGATTTCAGATAAATAACATTGTAATTATTTTAAACACTACTGAGCTTGATGCTGTTGTTGACGTAAATGCACAAATCTTGATTTGTTTTACATGTGCCCCATAAATAGACTCTAAATATAATAACTAATAATTAAACTTTCTGCAGAAAACTAATAATGTCTTGTTAGGTCATGATACCATGCTAATTCATAACTAAACAATATAGTTTATTAGTTTATTATAGTTTGTATTAGCATTCTGCATCTGCAAAGAGCTAAACTAAAACTGCTCAACACGTGCAACTACGCACAAAGTACAGTGCAATTTTTACACTATAAACTGTAGATGAGTAAAAGTTAAATTGTGAAAAGTGGAAATACTTAAAATAACACATAAAATAACTTATATTAATTAATCACAGAAAAAATAAAGCATTAAAAAAACTTTTACACTGATTTGGTGCATCAAGGATAAGAAAGCAGAAAAGTAGCCAGTGGTGTGTGAATGTCAGCACCAGGGAGGGGAGACAGAACATGAACATATATCACAGTATAGTGCCAACGAAAGAATAGTAATCTCTGCAGAGTGATGTGAGCCAAGTTTTTATCTTTGTTTATCAGCACAGATGAGATTTAGACAGGTGAGTAGCAAAAC
>OMLM01009533.1:29940-54991 GCA_900302695.1 Helostoma temminkii
ACATGGACTTATTTCTCCTGCTCTTCTTCTGCTTGACAGTGACAAACCAAATTATTCAATTCTTCTTGGACAGCTGCACATGGATGATGAACTGCAGTGGTCTAAGAATATGAAAGAGTAGCTTATAATATTTAATATAAAAGAGTAGAGTAGATTTCAGTTTCAACAGGAATCAGTAAGTATTGAACTTAAAGTCGCATAAATGTATTTCTGCTCACTCGTGACATCAGGAATCAACTTTCTGACAGTTTTGTGAATTAGCTTTCACTCATGTGCAGGTGGATTTAATCAGCTTTAAATGAAGCTTCAGTAGTTAATAGACTTTCTGTAGAAGTTTTGACTGTAGATAAAAGAAGAAGTTAAAAGTCTCACTGTTAATAATCACCAGTGTTTACATCCTCGCTAATCTTAACAATGTACCCAAACACCCAACACTAAAGACACTGGAGCTGTGTATGTCTCTTCTGTTCTGATCTGTCACACTAATGTCATAGTTCAGAGCAGAACACTTGAGCAGCTCACATGACAATCTGTCAGGTCGTCTCCCTGTGACAGTGAAGACATCCGATCCGATGTGTAAAGCAGAAATTTGTTTTGTGCACGTCTCCCTCTTCCACTGCTGTTTCTTTAAATATCTTTGTAGTAATATTTCCTGGTAAATGTTTGTTATCTACCATATTAACCACAAGGTTTCCCTTTACCTGCAATTCATGATATTTGAGCTTCAGGCTTGGCCCATTCAGGTCCCTACCTGCTGCTGATTACCTGGATCAGATGTGTTTAGTCAGTCAGAAGCTGGAAGATACCATCTCAGAGGAGGGAGGAGAGTTTGACCTAGCTGTCAAAGGTCAAACTGCACTGACACTGACATGTCAGACTTATATAGTAGCTGATATGATGTGTGGATAAACAGTGTATATACACAATAAAATAAAAGGATTTAAATATTTTTTATTTATTTAAAATAAATGAACCAGCTATAATCTTTGTTTTTGTTCTTCAGCTCCCCCCTGGTTGATGGAGCTTTATAATGATTTACAGTGAATATTCAGGTCATTGTATTTTCTTCCTTTTTGCTTTTCTGTTTTGTTTCAGCCTCAATATTTTCATTGTGTCATATTTGGCTACATCAGACAGAGAAAACCTTTTTTTTCACCTGCAGCAAAGTGGCCAAAACAATCAGTTACTGCGTGTTTATTGTTACAAAGAAAACCCTGATATGTGTTCTCAACTGCTAATAAGTGTCACAGCAGAAGCTCCACAGATGGAAATTTTGTTTCACCCTGACATGTTTGGAGGAGTTTAGACGTGTAGGGATGTCAGTGGTCCTCTAGGGAGCTTGGCATCCTCTGCAGTCGAACAGAGCCGGCACTGGCAGGGATATCCTGCAAAACATCTTCAGACAGAAATGCAGCCCGGACGTGAGAGCACCATTCATACACAGCGTGTGACTGTCAGCCTGCGCTGAAGGCCCAATGCAGGCTGCTGACGCTGGTCACGGTCAAGGTTTAAAGAGAGGGCAACAAAGCTGAGCAGGTGTTTGGTGGTTGGAGGCCAGTTTTTCTCACTCGAGGAGTCAAACATGAACACAGCAGATAAGGACTCTGAGTCCAACAGCACAGACACGACAGAGAGGGACTGAGGGCACTGTAGTCTCACCATGATGCACAAAATGTGAAACCTGAGCACAGTGGCTTTTCACTGCACTGTGTATATTCAAGTTTTGACAGTGGAGACGCTGATACAGATCTGGTGTTAATACATATGAATATTCAACATCTGCACACAATAAACAAAAGCTATTGTTGTTTACACTGAATTCTGCACAGATCCACTCTGAACGATCGTGACACATGGTTAGGGAATAATGCAGGTACTGTCTTACTTTTTGTTAAATACTAATGCTACATGTTTCTTGATAGATTTGCAATTTATTAAATTACTCAGAAATCATTGACACAGCTTGTTTGCCTTCCACTTCCTAATATCCAGCTCTGTTCATTATATCTGCCTGTATTATAAATTGTTGACTGCACTTTAACCTCCTGCATTCTAGTATCATTTTTGCAAAATTAATTAGTTCATTGAGTTTTGAAATCTCACTCTTTTTGTGGCTTTTTGTGACATATGGATTTTTTGCCTACTTTGCATGGCATATTGTCATGCCGTTTCTTATTAGCATTGTCTTCAACATGTTCCTAAGTTTCACATTTGAAGTCAATTCGCTGATATTAGGAATTGAAAGCAGTTTAACATTTACACAGGAACCAGAAGGTTATTGAAACTGAACCATGGTCAGTCAGAAATGACATGCAGAGCCTGTACAGGGAAAAACCCTGAATGTTTGAGCCTGACAGTGTCTCTCTGCTGAAATGGTTTGGATCCACTTGTATCTTAAAGCAAAAGGTCAAAATGAAATCACTCTTTTAAAACAATTTCAATTCACTTCAATTCAATTTTATTTATATATCTCCAAATCACAACAAAAGTCATCTCAAGGGACCATGTGCCGGGGAAAAGTGTCTGTGCTTATTGGCACCTGTACTACGAGTGTCTGGAACTTTCCTGGAAGAATAAAACATCCAAAAACATACTGCATTACCCCATGATGGTGGTGGAGAGCCCTGTGTAACACATCTTTTCAAAATTTTGTGTATGGCATATGATTTAAACCATTCACGGACCCCTCATACCTTACTGATATGAGCGTCGTCATCCTGGTGGAGCTCATACATTTTTCATTAGAATAAAAATGATCATTCTGTACAACTCTGTATTGATCTGTAAAGAACACATTTACACTGAAACCATGCCAACAACAGAGCTACTGGATCACCTCACTGCACAGGCCAAACATTACTTCAATGTATCACCTGCCTGTATGTTGTCCTGGATAGTTCAGGTGTCACTTTGACTCCTGTGAGATCAGATATTGGTTGATGGGAGATGCTGCCAGCTCTTTGGCTGAATCACACATTGTGTTATTGGTCCAGGTTGAGTGCTGGCTGTAAGCTGGACAGTTTGTCATTGTGTTTGCAGCTGCACTAGCTACAGATACAACCCTGTTGATACAGCAGCAGGAAAGGGAAAGTATCCAGATCCTTCAGCAGCCTTGGCAGAGATAGGACGCAGCCTTGCTGAACTCCTGTAGTCAGGGGCAGGTGGACTTGTTGACAGTCAATTCAAAAAACAAGCTTTGCACACATAAATCAACACTGCACCAAAGTTTAAGAGGGTTTATAACCCTGTAGATAATATAACTGTGAAATATTAGAGCAGTCTGTGCAAAGTTATTAATATGAGAACTCAAACGGTGTAAAATTAAACTTAAACATAATTTAATAAAAGGTTGGTTAATTCTTTTGTGCCCAAACAGTTTGGAGACGTATTCCTTTCCTCTGGGCTGACAACATATAAATTAAACACAGTCACAGTTTAAGGTACTTTAGGGATCTCACTTATCATTTACCTTTCAGATGCATGATGGATAGTGTGAGCTCCTAATCACAGATAAGACTTGATAAAGAAATTCTCAAACAGCTGTTGCGTTTCTGTAACACTTTCAGTAAGGACTCAGTAAATAGCTGGACAAACTCAGATTAGATAAAATATTTATTATGAAAGTTAGGTAGGTGTAACTAGGTTAGGGGATGTACGAACTGGATTTGGGGCATTTAAGTACTGGTAACTGGATGTGCAGGTAGGTGACTGGTTACCTGGACAAAAGAGACAGGAATTAGCAGGAGCCAGGTGTAATGATATGTAAGCATAAGAGTTATGGGAACTGTAGTCTGTTGTTGCACGAAGCAGCAAGTGGCGTAAGAGTAGGTGATGTCTCTTCCAGATCACAGGTAAACAGAGGGGCAAGATGGCAGCTTCCAGAGCACTTGACTCCAGTTAAGGTTACTGCTGGAAGAGTACTGATAGACTGTCCAAGTTACACAAGCACCAAAACACTGAGCCAAACCTCTACTCACAAATATCTGTAATGAGAATTGTGACTATCCACAATAGGTTAGTCCATGTCCAGGTTGAAGCAGGTATCATAGCCGAGTTGCAGACCCAAAGATACTGAGATCTTCAAGTTAAACAGATTCAAGGGACAGAGCTGATAGATCAGATTCAGTGAGGACAGGTTTCCAAAATCTGGCTGAAACCAGGGTCAAAACCAGAACAACAATCCAATAGCTACATGCAACTAAGTCTGATATCCAACATCCTTATTACAAATCCTTTTTCACAAGGAAAAACAAAGAAGAAGCTCATTTCAGAGGAATGACAGCTGGAAAGCTGCTCACCAAGGTGGGATTGTAGACGATCTGGCAGAGTTCTGAGGCATACAGATCAGTTTAAAAAGATAATGTTAGCAAGCCAGCTCATCTTTTTGTAGAGGCTATACACACCACCAGCTGAACCTCTGTAACTACCCTGACAAAAAAGTAGTATACTTAAAGTTTATGTTATTAAGTATACTTAAGTATACCTCAAGGATAATAAGTATAATTCTATGTACTTCTAGTATACTTCTAGTATTTTAATACTTCTTGGGACTAAACTGACTTTTTACTATACCTCTGATAAGTACATTAGAAGTATACAGAAAGTATACTTGCTCATTTTTAGTTTAAAAAAGAATACTACACTTCTTTTCTGTAAGGAGGCACAGGTGTTAAAAGTATGTAACACTCAAGTAAAAGTGCAAATATTGGCCTAAAAAAACTCAACTACAAGAAGAACTACTACCTAAAGTTCTTTAATCAAGTTAAACAACATCAACTTAAAACTTAACTTAAAGATCAAAAGTACACATACTAACAAAACAATCCAATTAATTAATTTATTTGTATTTCTTTTATCTATTTCTTTAAAGCACTATTAAATTTGATTCTACTGATAAATAATATACATATCCAATCCAGATTTATTTAAAATATAAAGGTGAAAATTATGGCAGCTAAAATTTCTAGATATTACAAAATACAGCCTACATTTACCTGCGACCAGCTGAGAAACAATAATAACACAGATGGTGGAGGTGCAGCAGATTTTAACCACTTTATGTACTGTCACGTTTTAAATTCATAATGACGCGTCGTAATTTTTTGTTAATTATATTTTGATAATAATTTTTTTCTGCAAAGGTAGCTAGTAACTAAAAGTGTAAAATTAATGTAGTGGAGTAAAAGTATAATTGAATTACAGTGAAGAAAAAGTAAAAATAAATGTACTTAGTTACTTTACACCTGTAACTGTAATGTTATTACTGAATTACAAATTGCAGCCCTACTACTTGGTGAAGAAAGAGTAAACAAGAGTAAACAATGCATTACTGCCCAACACTGATCAGTTAATTACCTTGAATTCTTATATTTGTATAGATGAAACAATTCTAACATTTCTAACAGTCCTAAAGTAGTAAACAGACAGTTTACACTTGACTTTGTCTGAATGCTAATTACATCTAACCTGTTTCAAACTAGAAAAGGCCTTTGAAAAGGAAGGTGTTCCCGGCCTTTTGACTTCTCAACATAGTAACAGCTGTTCACACTCAAGGAGATAAGGCAGTAGGGGAGAGCTCTCTCCTTGCGTCACAGCCAGATAGTGTTATTTACTCCCATCTCTTCCCATGCAGAGCTTGTCTAATACCGCCCCCACTCACATTTAATTTTCATGGCCATGAGTGAACTGTGGCAAGCCAATAAAGGTGTAAATGTCAGACTGGGAACAATCTGCACAGATTATATTCTTGACAATACTGAATACTGTTACTTTCACTTGTGGCATCATCAGTCACAAAAAGTTCATTATACAGCAACTTTCACATCTGTTCCTGAGAACACATGCTGTATTCACTCACTGCTGTATCTGTTTGGTGAAAATACTCTGCTCCTTTACAACTTTTAGGAATGATTTTAAGACTCTTCATTGGAATTTGGCACTTGTCATCTCTCATATTGACTATTACAATGCCCTACCAGTGAGGTTACCGTCGTGTGCAATCTGTCTCTGTCTCTACAGACGATCCAAAAAACATGATGAGACATTCTGTTCATATCTCTGCACTTCCATTGGCTGCCCACATCAAGTTCTGACACTCACCTACAAATTGTGACTCTCCAGGTCTACCCACTGCGCTCTGCCAACAAATGGGAGCTATGTTAGCTATGTTTTATCGATGACACTGCATTAAGTAGCTAGCTGTTTTCTTGAACTGCTTGCAGAAACCCACCGCAGCCCTGAGACACTGAATTGACTTGCTTCCTGTTCAATTAGAAACAAGAGCTTGTCCCTTGTACCTTTTCTGTAATGTTTGAATGTTGTAGTGTTTTGTGAAATGTTGCTGTGTTTTCTCTTTTGTTGTTGTGTTTTCCTTTGTTATTTTGTTCTGTAAAATGTTGCATTTTCTCTTTTGTTGTTGAGTTTTGTGAAATGTGTTTTCTCTTTTGTTGCATTTGTGAAATGTTGAGCTTTCTGTTCTTCTAGTTAGTTTGATATATTTGAAAATGCAACAGAAAATTAAATGGTTTTTGCATTACTTAATTTACCTTTTCACAACAGATTTGAACTGAGCGGAAGGTACGCAGATTTTTCTCTTTTGTCGTTGTGTTTTGTGAAATGTGTTGTTTTCTCTTTTGATGTCAAAACAACAGCAGCCAGCACATAAGTAAGATACAAAAGTAAGCACATAAGATATGCACAAAAGTAAATCTTTGCACATCATTTTACAGTGTGGAAAAGCAGTCCAGAGGAGTAGGCTGTATCCTGCATTCTGCTACCTCAGCAGAGAGCGTCCTGAGTTATGAGGGTCCTGGAAGAAATACAAGATTCAGTAATGCCTCATGTCTCTCTGAGAGGCTATCCTGCTGAAAAGGGGATTCTGGGATACTAAGTGCTTTGTGTCACACTAGACTCGATATATGGATGTAAAATGTGTAAGGATGGGTTATAGTCATTAAGTCCTCCATCTTAATGGTCTAAAAAAGTTATTCTCTCCCTGCATTTTTACTTAGTGAGCAAATTTTAAAATGACGTTTAGCTCTTTAGAAAATAAGTCACTAAATTTTACATGCCCTTGACACTAGATCAGCTTCTTCACCACTACCCTCTACTGTTGCACCACATTGAAGCTGCTCTGCTGTATTGCTCCTGTTTTTGAGAATGTCTGTGGTGTAATGTCAGTATTAATTACCATTTACGACTTAGTGTTTCTTTATTGTTTTTCTCAGTTTGAGTAGCAAACCACTGCAACAAGATAAATAAATTTCTAATTCTGATGAAGGGGAAGAATCCAAGACACGTTGGATAAAAACTCTTTATTATTACATGGCTGACACTTTTTCAGTGTGTTGAAATAAACACAAGCAATAGCACAGGAGTACTTCAGTTCAGTTAAATTCAGAGAAACCTAAAACTTTGTTTGATATTAGTCACTAATCTCACAACTGTGCTTAGAAAGGACAGTAGAGCTATTTGTTTTATCAGGCCGCTCTACACAGGGAGCTCAGATGGCCTTCAGCGTCCTTCGAGAGGTCTTGGAAAGAGATGATAACTGCAGCGGTGTCAAAGTAATATGAATCAGCTATTTACAATTGTACTGAAACAGAACGTCAAAACAAAAGGTTAAGTTGTGTTAAATATAATGTTCTGAAATGTTTCAAGATGAAAACAGCTTAAACTGTTGGATGAAAAACACCAGCGGAACAACAGCACGGTCGAACCGCATCATTTCAACCAAAAAAGACAGAATCCATCAGAAAGACTCAGTTTTAATATTTATTATCGTCACAGTTAAATAAATAATGAATGTATTAAAATATTTTACATAAAACATGGTAATATGCAATTATATAAGTAAGTACAGAAACTTCTTCAGTACTGTAAACACATGGTAAAGCTACATACTGTTACTCAGTCAAAGTGCCTATCAAAGAACAGCAGTGTAATGTTTTCAGACTTTACTGGTGTTAAAATACTAAGTTAAAATACATGATAATTAGTGTGTAAAACCTGACTAATGAGAAAAATCACGATTAGCTCTGTGTTCAAAATAGTGCTGAAGTTATACATATATGTTTAAATAGACACAGTGGTGGAGTGTAGCTCATTTCCACTTCAAGAACAATACAAAAAACTGCACTACCTGCTTATAACACAACAGCAGACGAACACACACAGTTGGGGAACAGAGTGGAGTTGATGTGGCTACATGTCTGCTAAATGTGGAAGTGATTGCTAACACATTCATCACAACAACCTGCAACATGTTAAAAAAAGCTGTAAAAACTAAATAACTGCCACTTAAATACAGTGGAAACACAACAGAGAATGGCACATTTCTTCATTTGTCTAGGCAGGGATGGTTAACAATGTAAACCATCTCCCACAAGCCAAGGGACATTGTGGATTAAACTTCAGTAGGTTGATAAATAAAGACCAGTCATGTAGTGACTGAATGTTTTTTACAGTGATATGCAAAGCAAAAAAAAAAGAAAAAGAAAAAGCGAGAGGACTTTTGTTCCAAAAAGACCAATCCACAAAAATCTCAGAGAGATTCCACAGATGCTAGCGTCCAGTAGAGAGTCTATTTAGTCCCGGAGATGAGGACGTCCAGCTCGTCTGTCGGTGTGTTACATCCCTCCAAATCTGTTGTTAACCAGGAGCATCGGAGTGATGTTCGACCATTACAGTTTCAAAAACTTGCTGGATTCAGTCAAGTAAATATAAATAGGTCTTTTAGGAGGCCCAGTGTCATGATTCAGACCTCACAGTTCTTTGAAGGGGACTGCTAGAGGTTGAAGGAGGTCCACTGGTCGTGTCCTGTGTGTTAATCCTCCTGCGTGACGATGAAACTTTGCTTTTCTTTTGAAGGGAAGGCTGTGTTTTCTTTCTATAGGCTTCCCTTTTTGCACTGTCGGGGGGCCCCAGGTGCTCTAAAAGCCTCTTGTGAAACACCGCTTCGAACTGCTGAGCCTGCAAGACAAGAAAGAGAGCAGAACAAAAATGAGTTGATTCAAGGACATGTATCTTGGCTGTGGCAGGTAACCTTTGTTGTATTGTTTTGTTTGGTTCCGCCTGACATTTCTCTGTTATATTGTTAAAATCATCACTCAGGAAACATTTTGTTGAAACTTTACTCAGATTTTTGTTTGCTGTGGTGGTTTTATAATGTGATCTGATGTTATGCTTCCATTGTTCTACTTCAGACAGCATTAGAGCTTAACAAAAGCTTACACTGCTGGTGTTAATTTAAGAAGGCTGTAAGCCTGGACTTCGTTCAAGGATAGTCTTTAGCATTGGATCTAGAGGCCTTGTAGAAATCTGCACTACTCCACTTGGTAACCAAGACTCATCTTTGTGTCCATATTGAGAGATTAATGTCTACTTTCTCAAACCCAGGAACACTTTTACTCCTTTATGCTTCTTCTTCTGCTAATTGGTGGTTGACAAACAGCTTTTAGGTGCATTGTTGCCACCTTCTGGACTGGCTTTGTGATGGTTCTCGCTGGGAACAAGATTCTGAATCAAAACGGTTTTGATTGGTAGGCTCACAAATTGTTAATAAATGAGAATTTTACTGGTTCTCTGTCTGTCAAAAAGCCCCCACTAGGAGTCAAATGGTCCTGCTTTGCCACTGGGTTTTTCTGGGTTTTCAGGACTAATTGGACTGGAAATAATTGTTGTTAGAAAATTCTTCTATGCATGTTGAATCTGGATCTGAGTTGTATTTTGTCTAAAATGTTTTACCCATAGGGACCTGTAGCCCTCTGCTCTTTGGACAGAAACAGAGGTTACATACAGACCTGCCCACATACAACCACCTGCTATCTTAGGTTGCATTATGACAACTGAGCTACATGTGGCTCAAGTGGTCGCTGAGGACCAAAAAAAGAAAAGCTAGAAGAAGAAAAAGATCTTACCACGTCTGTCTGTGCAGTGGAAAACACCTCTTTTGTCGTGGGGGGCTGAGCTGTGCTTTGCTGCTGGCTCTTGGGTTTAGCGCAGTACATCTCCAGATGATACAGTTCACATCCGGCTGGACGGCAACACTGATCTACTATCCCCTTCCCTCTGGGCCGAGCACCGTAACCAGACCATTTACCTTTACCTGCAGAGACACACATGAAATGTTTCTTTTAAGCTGCTGTACTATAACTTAAAAACCTTTGCTTAGCTTAACAGTACAGTGCAGCCAATGCAGGCTATCCTCTTATAGAGTTATATAAATTATATATATATATATATCCTCTGCAGAGCATGAATGTCCTCAGCAAATATGACAATCTGGATTAAAGTGTTGGTGATAGTGGTCATTATGTCAGTCTGTTGTATATCCATATATTTATTATCATTGACTTCTGGACCAAATTACTGGATTTATTATTATTATTGCTACATGTTGTTTACTTGAGCTCACTTTTATCAGTATTTCTTCAATGTTTAAATATTAAATGAATTAATCACTAATATAAGGCATACTTTAATTATGATTACGAGGCAGAAGAAAATGAAGAAGAAGGAGAAGAAGAGGAAGAGTAAAAAGGAGGGGAGAAGGGTAAGAAGGAAAAGAAGAAGTAGGAGGACAAGAAGAAGAGTAAGAAGGGTAGAAAAGGGGAAGTAGGAGGAGGAGGAGAAGAAAGAGAGTAAGAAGAAGAAGAAGAAAAAGTAAGAGAAGTAGGAGGAGGAGAAGAGTAAGGAGGAGGAGGAGGACAAGAAGAAGAAGAAGAAGAAGAAGGCAGAGGAGGAGAAGGGTAAGAAGAAAAAGGACATCATGTCTGAAATGTGACATGTTAAATCTATTAAATAAAACGCTAATATGCTAAACTAAGATGTACATGTTGAGCATTATCTGCTAAAATTAGCACGTTAGCATAAACACGCCGAAGCATTTAACTCAAACCACTAACACAACAAATATGCATAAATACAATCTTGTTAGAAATCTGTATTAAATGGACATGATCACGCAGAGTAGCTGAACCGTCTATTTTGCCCGGTGACATTAAGCTGCTCTCAGATAACAAGTGTTTCAACAAAGGAGCTATCACACAGTGTTCTGGTGAGGACGCTGCCATTTTGGTGGACTGCCACCACACCGATAGCAGGAGGAGAAGCTGGCCTTGGCCATAACAGGGAAAAGTTAAACAGGTGAAAGGGCCTAAAGCATGAGTAACTGTGTGGGAGCGGGAGAAATGATATTCAAACCATAATAATAAGGTTTTCTAAATAAATGCTGAAAGTGAATCCCTACAGAGTAAAATCTGGTTTGAACAGCGTCAGCTCCTGTACACGTGTATTTCCTTATGGTGAACTACTATAGTTTAAAACAGAGAAATCAAATTTTGCTTAAAATAATCTTTTACATTGAAATTAAATGTGTTTACACTGCTGAAGAGCTGCTGTACCTTAGAGCAGTGTTGTGGCTAGTGTCAATGTAAACAGATGTTTTGTCGTTAAGGAGCTGATATTGCTCAGAATAACTGCAGTGTTTTCATGTGGACACGATGACCATGACCATATCTGTTGGGGAAGCTTGTGCTAGTTCAACTCACAGGGTAGAATAACCTGAAAAACATTCGATGCAATCATTTTTAAAAAATATTTATTAAACTAAAGAGAAAATAAGGAGATAAAAGTGTATTTGGTTGTATTTGTTAATTCACAGCTAATGTTTTTAATCACTTTCTCTCCCTCTGAATCTAATCTCTGTGAAAATAAAACAAGCCATAACAACTGCACGACTTTTTATGCACAGCTAAGGAGATTATGCATAATTTAATTTGTGCATGTATAGCCAGCTATATAAAGTTAATTTAATAGCCTTATGGCTATAGAGCATGCACACTCTCCTAACTTTAGCTTTGCATTGTTCGTCTGATATGCTTCTGTAGTGGATCACATCCAAATGTCTTCATTAACTGATTCTGTCTTAAGATTTGTCTGAAGTTTCCACAGGACACCGATGACCTGTTGACCTCACAGTTAAAGGCAAAGCTTACCTATATAGATCCCACGATCCCCGCACACAAAGATGAGATCACTGAGGAGATCAGAGCCACAGCGGAGCTTGGCTGCCTCCGTGGAGAGCGGCCAGCCTGCTAGATACATGGTGGAGTAGAACATGCACATCCGAACACACAACACCTGAAGGCGAGAAGTGATTGAAACACAGTTAAACACAGTTGCCCTTCTCTCTCTACTCGTCAGTGTTTTAAAGGGTTTTGTTTAGTGTTAAGGCTTCTCAGTCGGGGTGTTGTTACATCTGATGGTCAGACCTTTCTGGTCATGATCATAATTTAAAAGTTCATTAAACTAAATAAACACTTTGAATAAAAAGATAAATAAATAATACATATAATCTGATCTATAATGTTCTTTTTAATCACCACAGCAGGTGTTCCACCCCTTTCTGAACTGTGAGTTGTAAAAAATGACGTCTGTTATCATCAGAAAATCCCATAAAAGATTACAAAGATCCATGTCAGCTCTTACAGTCTCTGTGAGGAACATTTCATAAAAAAAGTTTTTTGATGAAAACATAATTTCAAATCTTTAATACGGTGAATTTTGATTTCTTGATTTTACTCTAGTCTTTTTAGTTTACTAGAAATCGTACTGAAAAAACACCAAAAGTTGAATTTAAACTTTAAAAATAGAACTGAGAATGCCAAATGCCAAATTGCCTGTATCAATTTTCTATATATGAATTATTATTACATTAACAACATATACATCCTATAAATCTCCTCTCCTCATCATTCTTCCATCATCACTTTCCTGGAAACACTTTTTCTTGTTGACCAGGGAAAGTTCTGCACTTAAACCTTAACAGACATGTCATTCAGTCACACATTTCTGCACGTTCTGCAGACCTGTTGTACATCAGATTTCACTGTAGATGTAATGAAATCAAACATATCCCACAGGAATCTAAAGCACTGACAGAGAGGACTTGGAAAAAATGCTCACCAAACGAAATCAACTATACACAGAAAACGTTTCTGCATCACTAACACGTGCCTCAGTTCAGGGAAATAAAGGAGTGAAAGCAAGTCTTACCTTCAGTGTTTGTGATCGGGCAGAGGGGCAGCATGAGGAGCGCATCCTGTCTGTTTGGATTGACTTCAGCAGACCTGCAGTCTTATAGCCAGGCAGCAGGAGGGGAGGACCGCCGTTCAGAGGTTCCCTCCCCCTCTACTAACACAACTTCACACCCAAATCTCATCTGGAGCTCACATCAGATAATTTAACATCACTGAGTCACTGAGGCTGAACTTGTTCTGCTGTGTTCCTACTGTGTTTGTAACAGGATATTCATGTTGCCACAGACACGATATCCATTTACAGGATGGAACCAACTTTTAATGAGCATCTACAACAGTTTCTTGGATAAACCCAAGTTAAACTAACAAAACAGTCCTGCACCAAATGCTGGTGACACTCTGTTTCTGTTGACTCAACTGTACTATCATAAAAAGTGAATCAACACGTGAAAAGCCACTAAAACACTAAGTTTAATCTGACTTGCTATGGGAATCACGGGCTGGCCCTGAGAGCACGGCACGCTGTGGCTGAAGGGAACACATGCAAATAGACAAAACAACAGCAAATGAAGACACAATCTTCATCAATACGATAACACATGAACAACATCAAACAAAGGTGCTTCATTCAATTAACAGAAATAAGCTAATTAGTGTTTTATTAACTCTGACTGCAGGATTCAGATACAGTCCACCACTATGTGAAGTACTACATGCTAATGCTAGGCTAACAGCAAATATCTGCAATTATAAATATTTTTTATATGTGTATTTTTTTTTTTTTCTCCAAAAGTTTCAAATGTTGTCAAACTGGTGACCGCATGTTTAATTTGGTGTTTATAGGTTTTGATTTAAGGTGCAGGTGACAAGAGTTACACTTAACCAATTACTGCACATGTATCGAAGTAACTTACTTGAATAAACTGCACTCTCTGAGGTACTTTTACTCATATTTAAGTAGATTTTTAGAGAAAAATAAGAAAAAAAAAACAAAATTTGGTTCAATCCAAATCCATATAAAAACAGGCAATAATACCAAGATTACTGATATCAATACCAATATCTAAAAGCACATTTAAGGCATTATTATTATTAGTCTTTACTATTTTTTATTTTTTCATTTATGAAGTAATAAAATAAATAGTGGCTATGACATTACCACAGCCACTGAGCCACTGCTGAGTCAACAAGCATCACTAATCTGATTCTACAAAGTCACCTCTCATCTGAAAGGCCTCTTCACTTCTGACACTTGGGGAATCCCAGGCATTTAATCTCTGTGGAGATGTGAGCACATGGAGAGCTGCTGAGGTCACATGGGAGCTGTTGCTCCACCCGACCATTGTTAGTGTTGTTTACGTGCCCAGTCTAAGTGTTGGGAGTCGTTAAGCTGCCTGGAGGGGTGTCAGGACTGAATTGCAAGTGGCCTATAAGTGATGACCACCTGGATCCAGTGAGATCCAGTAAGAGCCAGTAGGAGAGGATAAACAAACAGAAGAGCGTCATTCCAAACATTGTTGGAGTATCTGAAAAAACGATCTCTCAAATCTGAGGCAACACTTGTGCACTCAAGCGTAAAAACATCCACACATAAGCATAGCCGTGGACTATAAAGCATGAAGTTCAATGCGCCACGGAGAAACAAAACTTCACAAATGAACAGCACAGCACAGAAGAAACAGAGGCAGCAGTTCTTCTGCATCTGAAAGGCAAGGGACACTTCTCTGAAGACAGCAGTGTCCACATTCTGGCCAGAGAAGACTGATAGGGTGAAAGACTGAAGGACACATCTACATTCAAGATTCAAGATTTAAAACACTTTATTAATCCCAGAGGGAATAATAAAGAACCTCACCCAGATCAATAACAGCAGACCAGAGTGGAATGATAGCATAATGATAAATAATGATACTAATGATAGTCGGTTCAGTCCCCACTTCCTTACAGAGGGGAGAGCAGTTTGATGGCCGCCGGCAGAAAAGATCTCCTGTGGCGCTCTGTGGAGCACTTGATGTCGATCAGTCTCTGGCTGAACGTGCTCCTCTGTCCAGCCAGCACACTGTGTAGTGTGTGGGAGGGATTGTCCAGGATGGAGAGTTTGGACAGTATCCTCCTCTCAGCCACAACATATAGAGGGTCCACCCCCAGAACAGAACCAGCCCTCCTGATTAGTTTGTTTAGCCTGTCAGCATCTGCCACCTTCATGTTGCTGCCCAGCAGACCACAGCATAGAAGATGACACTCGCCACCACAGACTCATAGAACATCTGCAGCATGGTGCTGCAGACATTAAAGGACCTGAGCCTCACTCCCAGGTATTTGTATTCAGATATAACCTCCACGTCCTCCCCTGTATAGAGAGAGGAGTGACAAGACTCCCAGATTTTCTGAAGTCAATCACCAGCTCCTTTGTTCTACCAATGTTAAGTTTCAGATGATTGAGTCCACAAAACAATCCACCACTCCCTGGTATTAGTGATGTCTCCACCCTGAATACATCCTACAACAGCAGAGTCATCAGAGAACGTCTGAAGGTGGCAGGACTCTGAGTTGTACCTGAAGTCTGAGGTGTACAGGTTGAAGAGGAAGGGGGACAACACTGTTCCCTGTGGAGCACCTGTGCTGCAGACCACAGTGTCAGACACACAGTTCTGCAGGCGGAGATACTGCGGACGGTCGGTAAGGTTGTCTATGATCCACAAAATCAGGGGAGAGTCAACCTGCATGTTTTTTAATTTTTCTCCCAGCAGTGCAGGCCGGATGGTGGTAAATGCACTGGAGAATTTAAAAAAACATAATCCTCACTAAGCTCCTGGGCTTGTCCAGGTCAGTATAGGTGTGATGGAGCAGATGTATGATGGCATCATCCACTCCAAGATGGGGTTGCTAAGCTTACTGGAGGGGGTCAAGTGAGGGTTTGAGCAGAGGACGACGGGACTCCAGGATCAGCCTCTCAGAAGCCTTCATAAAATGTGAAGTCTGAACCACTGGTCTGTAGCCACTGAGGACACTGGTCTGTAGTCACTGAGGACACTGGGATGTGGCTTCTTAAACACAGGAAGCACGACTTTTTCCACCAAAGAGAAACTCTCTCCAGATGCAAGCTGAGGTTGAACACCACATAGCTGGAGAGCACAGGCTTTCAGCACCATCGGGCTGATTTCATCCGGCCTTGCAGCTTTTGTGGAGTGAAGCCTGTTCAGCTGTCTCCTAACCTGATCTGCTGAGATGGACATCACCTGGGGGAGCGAGTAACCTCTAGTAAAATGCAGGGGGTTCTGAGGCTCAGGCTGGAATCTGTTGGCCTGATCCACAGTCCCCTCAGTTACCAGGCTACTGGACTTGTAGCCAGTGAGAGTTCCCATGTCCCTCCACACCTCCCTGATGTTGTTATTCTGAAGGCTTTGTTCCAGTTTCTTCCTGTAAGCCTCCTTCCCCTCCCTGATCCTGACAGACAGGAGCCTCTGGACCCCTGGACATCAACAGGGAATGACCATCAGAAAACAGAGGAGGTCAATGGAAATAGAAAAAGGACATGATCTTCACTTAAATCCATCAATCCGTATCTTCTAATAAACAAATAAGGCACATAAAGTAACCAGAACCACTCATCTTGTGGTTTTTAGCTCATGCGCATAGTTAGGAGTTTCAAAAAGAACAGTCACGATACTGTAAACTCAATGTCTTTATTGCATATGCACATATTTGCAGTAAAATAAATATACAACAAGATTTGAAAAATAACAAGCACTTGACCTAAAGTGGCTAAAGGCAAAAGTTACATAACTAAACGTTCCGATTCTGACCAAATGAACCGTTCTTCTTAAAATAATCTGACTACTAACAATCCTAAACTAATGGTTTACATCTGACTAACGAAGCAAAAGAACACCTCATAGACAACCTGGCTCTGCCTAAGGCGTAGCTGAAAGATAATCCACCGTCAGCTACGTACAAAGTGCTGCAACTCTCTCATCCTCTCACAGTGTAACCTCCTTTTCAAACCCTGCCTCATCTCGAATGTGTGAGTATCAGGAGGCTTCACAGACCCACTAGCGACCTCTTGAGGAAGCAAAGTTTTTCACATTATACCATAAAATAAAGTCTGACATTTAAATAAAGGTGAACTCTGCACATCAGCGTGTGTTTCCATGTGTGGCCAGCACTAGTGCATGTGCAACTATAGATGTATAAAGTTAAGTCTGCACAGAGGAAACTGTGGGATTACAAATAACAGACTAATGGCTCCAGGTATTTGTACATTAGCTGCCAGTAGCATAACACACCACTCTATCACAGAGCAGTTGGTGGTTGACTTACAATCTCTGGTTGTTCATCATGGCTACTGATATATGAATATATATTTTAATTCAGTCATAATGAGGCAAATGTCACACAGTAAGACCACATGTGGTGGCTCTAGAGCAGTGGTTCTCAACCCTGGTCCCCACTGCTGATTACCTGCATCAGGTGAGTTCAGCCAATCAGAAGCTGTGAGTGCAGGGCTAGCTAGAAAACAAACAGGACAGTGTACCTTTGAGGACCGGGGTTGAGAACCACTGCTCTAGTGGAAAGATCAGGGCTCAGTAAAACAAGTTTAATCCATAATCCCAGGAGAATCTGATTAGTTTTCATCATGACGTCCTGTCAAGAATGTGGACGTACACACTTGTACCAGTTCTGATCACATTCTGTGTGCAGTGTTTACACTGAACATGAGGTCCATGATTGGCTGGGCAAAAAGCCTGCCTCATCATCATCATCAGTGGATAATCCTGGATGCAGGCTACATGGGCCTAATACATTACAAATACATGATATTACCCATAAATCCAATAAATAACTGACATTAATGTGCAAATGAATTCATTAAACACTGTTCTCTTAAAAAAAAAAAATCTCTGGACCAGTGGAGTTAAATCTTCGACCAATCACGACCGATTACCATCATCTGTCCTTCAAAAAAAAAAAAAACTAAACAAAAACCTAAAAAACTTGAAAAACAAACTAATGCTTTGTAACAAACTTAACCTGAGTTTCGTTCTTTGTGGAACTAAAGCCTCTAAACTGTTGTTTACCCTGATTTGTCTTGTAAAACAGCTTTTTTCTCTCTGAGACTGGCTTTCAGTCGAGCGATCTTCTCCTCTTGTGCCAGCTCGTTAAAAACATACTCGTTCTGTAGTGATGTGGAGGCACGAGCTGCGTCCAGAGGCTCCCTCCTGCTCCAGGACTGGGTGCCGCCTTGGTCAGCGTTACCACTGTCGATCTGAACATTACCGTCACTGACGTGATCGACGTTCTCAGCTTCCGCGCTGCCCAGCTCCTGCATCTCACATTCACCACTGTCACTGTTGGTCAGCTCCTCCTGAGGCTGAAACCAATCTGGCTCCTGGGCTGCTGCTCCCTCTGTGGTCTGTTCAGCTCTAGCATCGTCTTTGTGCACACTGCCAGTGGACTGAGGGACAGAACGTGCAGTCGTGGATGAGGAAACATCTTTGTGTTTCCGTGTGACTCCTTTCTTATTTGGACTGCGTGTCAATTTACAATTCTCAAGTCTCCCCTTGGGCTTCTTCTTGTCTTTTAGCAGCTCCTGAAGGTCACAGAAAATACAGATTAGTGGTGCATGAGGCTGATTTGTAGGAATTTACAGTAATGGTGCATGAATTAGATCCACAGCCCAGAGCACAGAGGTTTACAACAGAACTTTAGTTGTCAAGTGACTGGTTTAAATTCTGTCCCTGTTTATATGATGATGGTGACGGGCTGCAGGGATAGTAAACAGTCATATTCACAAATGTGATTATTTGCTGCTCATATCTAATGATATAAAAAATAATAATTTTGCCTTTTGAACTCAAACTATCAGAGAGCATCATCATCATCATCTGTGAGGAATCGTAGATGGCACCTTTTAGTGTTTACTGATATTTTACTGACTAAACATCAAACTTACAAGATGATCTGCAGTCACTGAACCTTACCTGCTGCCATACAAGAGATCAATTAGTGCCACATTACAAACCAGGAATCCACAACACACATGAGGTTTCACCCTCAGAGCATCATGAAAATCTCATTTAGTGATGTGCTGTCTGCTGAGATTATCGTTTCTTGTTCTAATCTAGTTGATCTAATTAAAAATGACTCCAAAACTACCACTTAGATTAAAAGTTTGTATTCATTGTTACCAAAGGGTGAATGCTTTCTATCCTAATTCTGACTTTAACTAAAGTGTCACAGTCTCAAATTATCACGTTACCTTCCTCTGCGTTTTAAAATCAGTGCGCACTGCGACAGGCAGCGGAGGAGCTGGCTGTGGTGCTTCCTGTTGACTCTGGCTTCGCTTGGGCTTCCTGACAGACAGGTAAACGCGTCCAGCGTAGATGACGACAGCAGTGTGATAGGACCGTGGTGCCGAGCCCACAGGTAACTGGGAGGTGTGGGACTGGACAGTGGAGAGCTTGTTCCCAGGCAGGGTGTCCTTCAGCACCTTGTAAGCCGAGTGGTTGGAGAAAACAAAAGACATTCGGAAGGGACCAGACGTGGTCTGACACTCTCTCCCCAGCAGTGAACACGCGTTTTCCATCACACCATTTCCTGAGTGCGAGGCCGATTTCTGGCCTTTCCTACGAATGACTGCTGGACAAATCCACACGCCCTTAGGAGAGTTTGTGCGCTTACTGGAGCCGTTAGAGTCAGATGGTGGGAGGCCCATTCGTCTGAGCACTGAATTTGGTAAGCTGCACAAAGGGATGCTCTTCACCTCAGCCTCCACTGGGATGTAGATTTCCACTCTGTCACAGAGATCCATGTTTTTTTCCTTCGTAGACAAAAGTTTTAAAAATTATGAGACAGTCAAAGTTATGAGGTAAAAAAAAAAAAACAATGTCGACTTTTTTTTTAAGCTAAATTTTGACTCACTATCTCTTATATTTGACTTAGTACGTCAAATTTTCCACTTTTAATCTCATGATTTCAACTTATCTTTCTTTTTCCATCATAAATAAAGCTTCCTTTTCCCTCTCGTGGTTTAAGCAGGCCTCCATATAATACAGACTAAAGCTTTTACTGTAGCGACTTATTCTGGAATAAGTTCCAGTTTCATATAAGGCCTCATGTTAATTGATGCTTAATGAAATAAAAACAGTTAATGTATTCACACCACTAAATATTGAGTATAGAAATATTTATGATGTAGTGCCTTCCTACATCAACAGCTTACATTAATGAGCACACCTGAGCAGTTTAAAGCAGATAATAACAGTAGTGAAACTGTCTGATGTAGAAAGTTATATTTCTACGCTGTTACTTTTATTCTCGTCTTTAACATCCACAGTTCTGCACGTTTAACCTGCAGACATGTGCTCGACAGAAAAACCACACCGCTTCCAGTGAAATAAAAACAAATGTTCCCGTTTCAACACACGTTGTCGTCGACACAGGACGAGCTTAAATCACGCCGGACAACAGTTTCTAACAATAGAAGCAGAAGTAAAAAAAAAAGAGCAGATATTGTCGAACATACCTTAACGAAACACTCGTTCGCGTTTTGTCGTTTTTTAACGTTAAACAACCGGACTTCCGGGAAGAGCTCTTCAGAATAAAAGACCCAATTAAACACAATGGCGACCACTTTAAGTTCAAAATCAGGGCTCACTCTGTGAAATAAAACTCCTAGAGCCAGGATTAGAGCATCATTTGACTTTAAACGACAGACGATTTTATTTATTACATTTATTAATTTAAGTCAAGGTTTCAGGTTCCACAAAAGTAACTGTAAAGACAAAGTTTTTGTCGTTTCTAAAGTTTCTGCTCAGACACAATTCATTCTGTAATAATTAATAATTATTTCAATAATTACAAGGACAATGTCTTGTAATTTGTATACATTATTTTAAAAAATTATATAAATTATAATTAAAAAATATCAATTAGGTTTTAAGCATGTGGAAAATTTATAATTTATAATTATTAATTACTTAAAAAAAAGACAAAACATGACAAACTGTATTACTTCTTCTATCAGACTATAAGATTATTCAGTATTCCGTGGTCGAAAGCTAACTAGACTAACGAACTGACACCCTGTATGAGAGAAGACTCTTCCATCCATTACTGTGTAAGTAAGTAATGACAGACGCATCAACTACATCAGCTTCCACTGTGCTGGACCAAACCGATCAGACATGTTCAAGTGGGTTATTTTAAGCAAACAGAGTTGAAATATTTCAGTCCAGTCCAAACAACTATCAGGTACCCATGAAAACATTCAAACAGTTTTTTTGCTGTTATAATCAGTGAATGACCTTTAACAATGTAAGTATAAAGGAAAACATCTACATCCATTGTCATGTGCAAAAGCATAACTATTATTACAAACTGTTATTTTAAAGAATTTGCGTTGTCGAGAGAAGCTTTGAATTTGGCTTTCTTTCGAGCGTACTCCTCCTCTGCTTCCAGCAAATCATACTCGTTCGGTGTGGGAGCGCCAGCTGCACCCAGAGACTCCCTGCTGGTCCAGCTTTGGGCGCTGCTTTGGACAGCACAGTCGATCTGAGTATAGCCGTCCATATCGCTGCTCAGGTCCTGCATATCACATTCTGTGTCGCTACCGTCGGCCAGCTCCTCCTGTTCCTCTCGACACTGAACCAAATCTGGATCCTGAACTGCTGCTTTCGCTGCAGTCTGTTCAGCTCTAGCCACCTCATGACAGCGGCCGTCCACTCGGTGCACACTGCCGGTGGACTGAGGGACAGAACGTGCAGTCGTGGAGGAGGAAACATCCCTCACTGTGTGTGTTGCACCTTTATTGTTTTGACCGTGTGTTGCTTTGCTGTTGCTTTTGTTGTCATTTAGCAGCTCCTGAGGGGCACAGAAAATACTGGTTAGCATCACATGAGGCTTGATTAACTCAGACGAACAGTACAATGATCATCTCATGCTGTCAGCTGTTATTTCCAATTACTTTTATTTTGCAGGTACAGTTTAAGAGTTGATCGCTCCCACTCTACCCTATGGTCCCATTTACACTGATAGAACCACGGCCGGCCATGACGCTCCTCTAGTTACTTTTCTTCGTCATGGCTAGTTACTAGACTTCTCTAATTTATTTTTAATAAAAGCCACATCAAGCATAAAGAGCAGATGAGATAAAAAGGAAGTACAAACACGCGACATCGATATCAAATCCTGTTCATTTTTACAATAAAACATTAAACTGGTTGACTGAATGCACCCAGTGCTGGTTTCTTCTCATCTACACCTAGTTTGTCTTCTGCTAGACAATTAATAATGAGCATCAATTAAGTTTGAACAACAAAAAACTGCAAATATTAAATCCATTTATGTTTGTTTAGTGTTAATTTAAGAACACATCCTCCTTTCTACTGGTAAAAATTACAAATATCCACATAGAATACTAAAATATAGAAGCCACACCAGGAGCAAGCTTCCTTGTGTCTCACAGAGCTGCAGACTTACAAATCTAAAGCTACTTGTGCAACAATCTGTTGTTATTTTCTAGTTAAATCTTTCTGTAACCGAAACATTACATTACCTTCTTCTGGCTTTTACGTGACGTTGTAAGAGTCGGAGACTGGGAAGCTGGCCGTGGTTCACATGGCTCTTGCTGAGGCTGGCTTCGCTTTGGCTTCCTAATGGACAGGTAGATCTGGCCGTTGTAAATGACAATAGCATCTTCCCTGGTCTGCGGAGATGAGCCCTGAGGCAACGAGGAGGTGTCAGATGTGTGTTTAGACACCGTGTTTCCAGGCATGGTCTCCTTCAGCAACTTATAAGCTGTGTGGTTGGAGGAGACGAAAGACATTCGGATGGAACGCGACTTAATCTGGGGTTCTCTGCCCAGCTGCGAGAACATGTTTTCCTTCACATCCTTTCCTGTGTGAGTAACCAGTTTCTGGCCCTTCCTGCGAATCACTACTGGACAAATCCATATACCTTTAGGAGAGTCTGTGGGCCTGCTGGAGCCATTTGAGTCAGATGGTCCCATTTGTTTCAGAACCGACTTGGGCAAGCTGCACAGAGGGATGCTCTTCACCTCGGCCTGCACCGGGATGTAGATCTCCATTGTGTCACGAAGAGCCATTCTCTGTGTATTTCCCTGTGTGTAAATAAAGTTACACACACTTAGAGTTCTGTTGTGAAGCACAGTGACACTGTTTCTTATAAAAAGCTTAATGCTTTGATTTTATGTTATTATTTTCACTTTTCCCTGAGGCCAAACACCAGGGTTTTGGCAGGGAATTGTACTTACATCTATATTACCTGCCAGGACCCGACTTACTGCATTAAGGTACTGCGTTAATGTAAATAACAGTAAACAGAAATACATTATTACTATGACGACTCAAACTGTCAGACTTCAGTGGCTTAACTCTCTTTCTTGTACTTTAATGAAGCAAAGCGCCGGCAGTTAGCCATTTAACATGAAGCGATGCTCTACGTGTCGTGCTTTTATTTTGTTTTTTGTTTAGTTTTACAGTGTGTAAACATATAAAAACCGTTACGAACTGAAATAAACGAAGCTAAATAAATATTTTAACACAATAAATCAGGTGTAAAGGTTTTCGCACATACCTGAATGAAACGACCAAGTTTAAAGAGCCAGACTTATGTTTCGATTCACTTTCATTTCGTCATAAAATCAACCGGACGTCCGGACTGAGCTCTTCAAAATAAAGGCTTGTACTTATGCAATGTAGGAAAAAAATGACTAAATTTTTTAAAAATCTGTAGCATCCGAAAGCCAAACGACAAAAACGTAGTTGAAAGTATTTGTTTAAATGTCATGCTCCATTGTAGTAGACATTAGGTACATTTATTTGATAGCTACTGGTTAGTTTTCATATTTGGATGGGTGATAAAAATACAGAATAATAAAAATACTTAATCATCTACAGTCCACAAGCTACTCAGCAGTAGATAAAGTAAATGAAATTAGGATTATTATATTTAAAACATTATTACGATGGTGTATAAGGTAGTTATACTAATCTAAAACCATAACAGCTGAAATATTAAAATGATTAAAAAGGATCACTCTTCTTGATATTGCATCAATTACTATAATCATAAATATTGAGAACTTTTACATTTAGTCATTTGGCACAAGTGAGGGACAACTATGGATTTCAGTGTCTTGCCCAAGGACACCTCATCATGTAGCCAGCAGGAACTGGGAAACGAACTAACAACCCTGGGGTTGCCCTGCTCTACTAACTCAGCTACATGCTGCCAGCCATAGTTTTGTTGAAGTATTTCAAAACTGCAGTATTATTACTTAAAACAAATGGTATATTGTGCCCAGTACGCAAGTCCCTCAGTACATGACTGTAGTGTTATAGTATGTAGTGTCTGGAAGAATTACAAGTCAACAATAAATTGTTCAATATGGTTTTAAAACCCAAACCGTCAATTAAAAATACTTATCTTGTACTGTCACAGTCTAGAAAAAGTATTTTACAGAGCATGACTGAGTTTCAAGGCATGCACCATGCTCCACAACGGCTTATTAATAGTGTAAACACAGGCACATACCAAGGTGTGTGACATACAGTTAATGGAGAATTAGTTTCACACAGCACTGAGTGGCTTATTGTGTGTCACCAGCTGCTAAAACATACCAGTATTATAGTGGTATAACGCATTTGCCCTTATGTGGAACCAGTCATTAATATACAAGTGTCAAATCACATCTCTGCGCTGACTAGTTCACTTAGAATTAGAATGCCCCACTTTTATTGTGAAAATGCTTACCGGAAGTAAGCGCTTAATTTACATATCTATTTCCGACTCAGGTAGATTTGTTCTCCACAGTAAAATAATTTAATACTGTGTGTACTGATTAGTACTCAAGCCAGTTTCTATGTTTTCTTTTCAGTCGAAGAACTTTACACAACAACCTGATACAAATTTAAAAATGGAACTTTGTTACTTATATATTTACATATATTTTTGTTAATTATTATTATTATTATTATTATATATTAATA
>OMLM01009533.1:55011-77049 GCA_900302695.1 Helostoma temminkii
ACAGATTGACTAACCCAACAATATCACCACCTTAGCCGAGCTGTTAAACACAGAAAACATTAACATTGTATTAGTGATTATTAAGTGTAAGAGTACTTAAATGCATTATCACCAAATATGTTCTGCATCCCTGCAGGCATATTAAAAAATATTCTTCAGAGATTTCATTTTTTATAAACGGTGCTTTAATTTTTGTGTCTTTGTTTTAGTACTTGTTAGTACTGTTTCAGGACAAAAACCAACTGCAGAAGAAGAACTCTCTAAAAAATTGCTGAGGCGATATTAACTCATCTCTAAGGAATGTGAGGTGTGCAAAACTTGTTACGTTTATGTAAATGGACGATTAAATTTGCTTTAAAAAAAAAAAGAAAAGAAAAACTACAGATAAAACATTAAAAGAACTGAACAGGTCACTTCATTCATGACATTTCATGTTCAGATTGGTTGTTTTGGTGCTTTGTTCATTTACAATTTACACTTTATTTTAAGTCACTTAATGAAACAACACTAATATGTTGTAGGAAACATGTTTCCTTACTCTAAACTCAGATTTCTGAGGTAAACATTAGTTGCTCTGGCAGTTGAGCAGTAAAATTTCACTATAAGTCATTCAATAGCACCAGAAATTTCTAAATTCTTATTTGCTACAGCTTTAACTGCGCATGTTTACAGTACAAATTTAATGAGTCAGTATCAAACCAAAAATAATGTCAGTAGCTGTGCAGTTCTACCAGCTGCAGGTTAGTTGTTAGCAACAAAAACATATATGAGCCATAACAGGTTAAACAGTAAAAATGTACACTTATTTGAGCCTGGATCTATTTTTTGTCTGCTTGTTTGTCTTTCAGAAGATCTCTGAGTTTTGCTATCTGTTCAACGTATTTTAGTTTGTCAAAGTCAGTGGATGTTGCGGTTAAACTGACACTCGCTGGAACCTCAGAAGTCTTACATTTCTGTTTGCTTTTGGCTGCTACCCAACTTATCTTTCCAGCTGTCTTTCCATCCTTTCCAGGGAGCTTTGTTCGTCCATCGTTTTTCCTCGTTTGCTCTGTCGTCCACTTCTCAGCCTCTTCTGATCTTGCACTAGATTTCACCGCATGAACCAGAGCACCAGTGGAGCAACACGGACACATTGTGCGTTTCCTTGTCCGTCCTATTCTGCTGGTGTTTGTATTCAGCTCCAGACAAGTCTGCGACTTGGGGATGTCATCTTCATTTGTGCTGGGGAAATCCTCATCTATTGGTTCCACGTAGTCAATCACTGGTGTGCATTCAACATCACATGATGTTCCACACAGTGAACTTTGACCCGTTAATGTGACATCTTTGTGAGGAGTTGGATTGGCAGGGTCTGCTGGGAAATGACCCTCCACTGATCTTATAGACTTGTTATGTAGAGACTGTGCAGGTACAGACCAAGCTGAGGTTTCATCAATCCTCTGGAGGCAAATGTTCACATCAGCTGTGATCCCAAATGTCTTCCTTAGCAGGTGGTCGGCCATAGGACAGGGTTTTGGTGCCAGAGAAGATGTTGTGCACGTTGTTGAGTTTGGCAAGATCTGCAAATATAAAAACATAGCATATAATCATCCATAAAAAAAACAACACAGAGCATCTTCATGCGCATTAAGACAACAGATTGACTCATCAACTCTGCCATCAAAAATATGTTTTTGTTAGATCAGAGACTACACACCAAAGCAGTGAGAAAAAATGTTTCCGTTTTTAATTTGAATCTTCTCATTACATATCATATTTTTCAGCTTAAAGCATTACAGTGTGCAAACACTAGAATGCAGCGCGTTTCTCTGTGACAGCTCCACTGTTTTACCCTTTTTCCAACAAACCGGTTCCAGGGCTGGTTCAGAACTTGTGCTTAATTTTTGTTTATCCACAGCCAAAGAACCGGCTCCCAGCCAGGAAAACTGGTTCCAACCTGGCACCAAGTGGCTGTGGGCTGGACCATTATGACCAGCGACTTCAACCACAGCTTTGTTGTAAAGATAAGATATGTTTAGCTTTAACAATGCTGAGTGTTTAGATGTGAGATTAGATTCACGAACTCAGGAATAACACTTGTACAGAGACACTGTAGTGATTGTTGTTGTAGTTAAAGTTAGTGGTGCCGTGAAGGTAGATGCACAGCGTAGTGTGGTAACAGGTTCTTAAGTTGATGCAACTTTGAACCAGCACCTGCACAAAACTAGCATAAGATTCTTGTTGGGCAAAAAGGGGTATTAGTCTGAAATAAGGACTCACTTGGGGATGCTGTTTTGATAAGTGTCACTAGGTGGCAGGGCTGCAGGCCATGCAACATAACTGCACTTCAGAAACACAAAGTGGACTAAAACAGCAGAGATGCAACACAGCTGTTGCCATTCACACTTAATTACTTGTATAAAGTGTGTAAATTATTAGCTATTGCAGCTTTATTCTAGTTTAATCACAGAATAAAGAATACTCCACAATATGCAGCAAGTCAGGAGTCAGGACATCTAGAAACAGTGCAAAAGCAGCCTCTTTTCGTCCTTTGGTTTCTCTGTATTCTATTAAATAGAATCTACTTGTTGCAACACAACCCCAAAGCAGAATATATCCAACCCCATGCTTACTTAATAGTTGGCAAAAGTCAGTGTTCTCTGTTTTGTGTCAGTGTAAAGTGCATACCTTTGTGCTTTGCAATGGGGACTGAAGAAATCAGCAAAACATGAATGGACAGTTTTCACTGCTCTATGATGTTTCATGAATTTAACACTTGAATTACAGTCCTGATTAAAATACTGTCACATTTCCTTGTTTCCTGCTTGAAGACATTTATATCATAAACACAATATGTTCCAAAGCAACGAAGAAACAGTAGCACCCTCACCTCTATTTTGTGGGTGGCCCTCTCTTTCTGAGAACACGTTCCAATGCTGCTGCTCGATGCGCTGGGACCTGCTGGACTTTCTGCTGCTACATCAACGTCCATGCTCTCCACCTGCTGAGTGGAAACGCTCTGTTGGCCCTTCACATTTGAGTCCTCGGGCATGTTCATCACTGCTGAACCACAAACACTTTTTCTGACAGTGCTGACTAATGTGGTCTGGCCAGGTTTCCCTTTAACAGCAGAGCCTTCAACACCATCATCGTTACCAGTTCTACCCTCCAGCTGATTTTTGTCTGTCAAACTGTTTGAACGGTTTGTGACCACTTGGACCATGTCCTTCTCAAATGCCTGAACCTGAGACTTGGGTGGAATATATGACACAAATATTACGTTGTCTTCATCCACCGATTGTGTCGAGTCATCATCGTCGCAAAGATCAATCACATCATCAGAGTCATCTGGAATGATAATTCTGAGGTCCTGCTGTGTTTGAGCTTCAACTGTCTCAGCTGACGGCTGGGATGAAGGTACGGTGGTTCTGTTGAATTCATAACTTTTTGTTGCTGATGTGAGTGGGTCACTTTGACCGGTTTTCAACGGTTTGTTGCACTTTTTAGCCAGAAAAAAGACCTTCCCATTGCACATGACCAGGGCATTTTCCCGTCCTTGACCGGCTTTGCCCAGATTGATTGATTGAGAAATGTCACTGTGTTTGCTAAGAGTTTCTCCCTCTGCCACAGCTCGAACAATGTCAGTAACAGAGGGAGACTGTTCAGGAAAGTGACACTGTTTGTGAGGAGCTTCCCTTCCAGCTATCGCTTGAGAAATGTCTGAAACAGCAGAGGGAGACTTTTGAATAAAGTCACAGTGCTTGTCAACAGTTTCTCTCATTGCCACAGCTTGAAGAATCTCTGAAGTAACAGTTGAAGAATTAGGAGGATTCATATATGGTGCTGTTGAGCTATCTTCCTCCTCGATCACCCACTTTATAGGGCTGTTGGGCCTTTGAGAAACCTTTGGAATCAGTTTTAAATGTGGTTTTGATCCCTTTGATTGGGATCCACATAAAGTGTTACTTGATGTCTCTGAAAACAGTCTGAAGGAGTCAACAGCGGAATCATTTGGTGGCGTGGCACTTTGATTTATGGTTGTGACAGGTGACACGTAGACGACACTTGGTACGCTGGACCCTGAAGAGGAGTTGTCTGGTGAAATAAAAATCTGCTTCTTGATTCGTGGAGGGAGATCAGATGCTGGAACAGTTTGGACTTGTGCATTAGGGGGAATCAGGATGCATTGTCCTTTGGGGAGTGCTGGAGACGTCACGGTCACTGGAAGCTGACATGGATGTCTTACTGACTCGCCACAGTTTGCTGGAGGGATTGCAATGGGAAGTACTTTAGCTGCTAATTTCCGCTCAGTCCTGCGCTGTAGTGTGTGCGTGTTTAGTGAATAACGATGATCCAACTCAACTGGTCTAGACAAAGAATTCACAGAGGAAACCTGCTTCCTGAAAATTTGCTGAGTGTCAAAAGGATTCAAAGCTGACTTTTTAACAGTCTGAACTGGTGCAGAGGCAACACTCATGGTTCCACATTTCTGGGGTGTAGAATCTGTTTTGCGTTTGCTTGCATCAGCTTGACAAAACTGTCTATTGACCATTTGTACAGGAATCAGTTTCATAATGTTCTTTCCATCAGCTCCAACAGCAGGTATTGCTTGGTAGTATATGCCGGTCCCACTGAAAGTGAAAACAACAGAGCACAGAAACATCAGAAAAGAACTGCAAGAGAGGGGTGTGGTGTATCAGATCTCATGTACTTATACTCGTAAAACTTCTCCATTACCGCTTTGTGTCAGGACGTCAAACTCATGTTGGGTAAGCAGGTGGGTGGAGGTGGAGAAATTTCAGTGGTTTTGAGATATTTTAAAATAAGTGTTGAAACTCCTCAGTGTGATGGAGCCCAGGTATGTCATTCCCAGCAGGCATCACAATGTCTTACTGGGGATAAGTGACTTCAAGAGAATCATATTTCAAGCAAAACAGCTGGGGATTGCAAAGCAGCTAAGCCATAGTGGGTGTATTTGACAATATGCTCCAAATGTGGGCTAGTCTGTTCACGTAGTACTCACACGACTTGTCTGCTAAGCTGGGCATACCATGTGCTCACCCCAACCACAATAAACATATTTCCAAAAAATATGTAACTATTCCTTTAAGCTACATTAATATTAATTCAAGCTTCAGTGCTTCATGTAGCTTCATCTCGCCATCATTAACTCTAAGTAAATCGATTTTTTTCTTTTCTAATCGCGTCTCACCGCTACTGTCTATAACATCTTGTTGCTGTCTTCAGTTTCATGATCTTAATTTTCCGGTTTTGTTCTTATATCTCTTGTTGCATATCTGGCCGCTGCTCTTTCAGTCAACAGTCTTTCTACCACAATGTAGAGTAAGTCAATTTGGACCAGTAAAATCCCAACATCTAGCATTAAATGGAACAGTACAATTTGTACTTGTATGACACTATAAGGCTACATGTCAAGAGGAATAAGGTAAAAAGGTAAAAGAATGGGGGTCATACGTGCTGTCAGCCCACAGTTAATGTGCTCACTTGGCTATGAATTAATCACTTAATCTCTGAATTTTTGTCCCATGCAAACATAATAATGTGATCCACCGCATGAATAAACATGATACAGCCAATGGGTTGTTACGTGTTAAACCCTCTGTGGTCTGTGTAGCATGTGATCATACGAACATAAAATCTGCGCCACATTAGTTGACTCTCTCATTCATTCACCTGTCAAAAGACTCAGCAGTCGTCGTCCCAGGTGGCGAAAACATATGTTTCCCTCTTTTTTTTTTTTTTTTTTTACTTTTAGGTTCAGCAGGCAGTTTTTGTTTTGGTAATATTAGTTGGAGATGTTAGTTTGGGTTTAAAGGAAAGTGTCCCGGTGCAGCGGCACATTGTGCTGTTGGCCTGCGTTATTTCCCTCCTTTTGTTTATTTTGGCCTGTTTTGTTTCTTAGTGAATTTCGTAATGATGCTAAATATAAGTATGAAAAAGAATATTTTGTTGTTTTTTTTTTTACTTCTGCTTTCTTTGAAATTATGCTATTGATTTCCTTCCTTTGGTGTTGTAACATAATATGTAGTATATGGTAATATGTACATGTGGCGCCTCAACTAATAGGCAGTAAGTCAGTAGATCATAAGGGTTAAATCATCCACTGCATAAAAACAAGGATCAATCCTAGTGCCAAATATAATACACACAGCAAATTACATATTTTAAATGAAAAGAGGTAAACAGAACCCCCAGTTACAGCTTTAGTTTGGGGAGTTCAGCTATATAAATGATAGAAAGATTCTATACGAAAATATAAACTGAAAAGCTTCTCTGGGTGAATTACTCCAGATTCAATTAAAAACATTTCAAGAAATCGTTTAATGCAGTGAATGCAAAGGATACGATTATTATCATTCATTTCTACGTGCTCAGGAATAAACTGGCAGGTTGTGAATCCCCCTTTAAAAAGCAGCCTTCAATTGTCAATGCATTATTTTTTAATTTACTACTAATTCTAACAGGGAAAATGTCAGTAATTTAGTTAATCTACAGTTTTTAAACAGCCAGTCATATATTTCAATATTGCTGCAAATGACTTAAACTTTTGGCTTGTGTTGCACACGTACAGTATATTTCACATAAAAAATAAAATATTACAATATCATAATAAATAGTAAAATTGCTCAGGGTTGGCCACTGGACATGTGACCTAGGACCCCGTTATGTCTAACGTTAGGAACAGCCCTGTAAACTTCAGTGTAACTGTACCTGTGACCTGCATCCATTTCTTTATTTGCTGGGTACATGGCTCCCGGGAACCCGGAAGCTTGTAATGTTCCCAAACGTCCGTCTGACGAAGCGAAATCAGCAGCTTCAGTGAAACGTGTATGAGTGAATTAAATCCGTAACGTGACATGACAACCGTGGGCATAAAGAGTTAACACGCAGCAACGTCAAAACACGCTGCATATTTTCCGCCATTACTCGCGTTTTTAAAGTACAAGACATAAAGTATTAGATAGTTTGGTGTCTCAACACTGTCATTTCTTCGTATGCATATTAAATGTCGTTTAATTCGCACTAACAAAACATTTCGATTTTTCTTCTGCCACTTCACCTCTCGGCTTCCGTTTCTGTAGCGCGTTTGTTACACCAAACTTCCGGTCTGTTACACGGGTTGCATTCAATGAAGCAATGAAGTACACGGTTTTGATTTGACGTTACATTCGTCAAGCCGTGTTTTGTAAACTACTAACTACTAGTTAATGCTAATATTAGTTATCTTATGGGTTTGCCAGTGTCTAATTAATTTTTTGACGCCATAAAAACCCCGTAGAATAGCGTTACCAAACCGTGTTAGCTGTTGAACTCTCCCTTATATTAACATCCGTTAGAACATTACATCTTCCGGCTCCGCTCTGCAGTGTTATTTTTCCAATTTTTATTTATTTATTTTTAAAAAAAATACTTTTTCTTGAACACAGCAAACAGGACATTACCAGGGAGCTCAGGTGGAGCAATAATGAGGAAGACACACAAACAAAAACAGTTAATTAGCAAGGAGGAACCACCAAAAAATAATCATATTGATGTAATATGCTATATATATAATATGCTTCAGTACATGAAGAATACACAGTTGCCGTTAGATTTCGACACTTGGGAGCACATCTAGAGGAAAGTGAATCTCACTTTGATAGGTTATGTGCTAACCTTGTCCTAACATGTCTGCCTGCAAGTGTTGGGGACTATAAAGTCTGCATATATGATTTGTATTTAGATTATTGTCAGGAAGGTGTCTCCAATTTAGAAAATGTAGCTGGGTATGTTTTGTTAATTGTGTGATGGTGTGCTGTGTTTGTGCTTTTACCCGTGACGTGGTACTCAAGACAAATTTCCCCAAAGGGACAAAAAAAAAGATCTTGATTTTGAAAATAATCTGCAGTATGATAATGAGAGAACAAAATGATTTCAATCTGACATGAAAAGTTCATTTTCAAATGAAGACATTCAGTTATTTTGGCTAAATGTTTCTTTATAACCCATTAAATGTCTCAATAAGAAACAAATCCCCATGTGTTTTTATTTTTTAAGGCTTTAAAACCCTCCATACGGAACTATCTTCAGCAAGAGGAAGCAAGATGAGTTCGGCAGCAGATGGTATAAACCCTGATCTCAACAGTGGTTGGTTCTTCAAGATGCTTGGGACAACCTACCTGCAAAGTGCTTTGAAATCCTGCAAGAAAGTGTACGGACAACAACTGGTGCTGTTTTGATAGTACTAAATAGTGATTTAATTATTTATTTCTGTAAGTCAAGGTATGAGAAGCATTTCTTAACCCTAAAAAAAGAGTTTTGTTTTTGTGTAATTTTTTAAATTTTTAAATGGTGTGTTATATTTTTACATTAACAAAATCAAACAAGCATTTAGTTGAATTGTATTTGTAACACACTTCTTGTAATATAGACAGGTTGAATCAGACATTGTTGTATCATGATGAATGAGCACCAGACATTATCTGCAAATATATAAAATTCTTGCACATGCACATAAAAACATCATTTGTAGAGACAGAAAGTTAAAAACACAGAACGTTTAATTTATTAATGACCTTATTTAGTATTCTGCAGTTAATAAAAATACTGCAGTAAGCAAATATTTACCAAAGGCCAAATGATTTAGTGTAATGTGAAACATGTTAATAGCAGAGACAAACAAATTTTTTCCTTTATCACTCATTCACTACTCTCTATATAGTGTACACTCGGTGGTCCACTCAGTGAGCAGCAAATTAAGCAGGACACTCGAGATTCAGCGTCATCACAGATAATGGTTGGAGCCATGCTGCATTGTGGGATACAATCCATCCAGAAAGTATTCACAGCGCTCCACTTCTTTGACATTTTGTCATGTTACAGCCTTATTCCAGAATACATTAAATACATAATTTTACTCAAGATTCTACAATCAATAGCCCATAATGACAAGGCAAATGAAGTTTGTTTTAATTCCAAAAAAAAAAAAAAAACAACGAAAAAAATCACATGTACATGGGTATTTACAGCCTTTGCCATGACACTCAGAATTGAGCTCAGGTGCATCTTGTTTCCACTGATCATCCTTGATGTTACTGCAACTTGATTGGAGTCCACCTGTGGTACATTGGACATGATTTGGAAAGGCACACACCTTTCTATACAGTTAACAGTGCATGTCAGAGCACAAACCAATCCATGAAGTCCAAGGAATTGTCTGTAGACCTCCAAGACAGGATTGTATCGAGGCACAGATCTCGGGAAGGGTACAGAAAAAAAATCTGCAGCATTGAAGATCCCATTAAACACTGTGGCCTCTGTCATTCATAAATGGAATAAGATTTGAAACATTAGGTGAGGGGACTGCCTGGCCAAATTAAGCGATTGGAGGAGAAGGGACTTAGTCAATCAGGCCTGTATGTTAGAGTGGTAGACAGAAGCCACTCCTCAGTAAAAGGCACATTACAGCCCACCTGAAGTTTGCCAAAAGACACCTGAAGGACTCTCAGACTATGAGAAACAAAATTCTTTGGTCTAATGAAACAAAGAGATTAAAGTTTTTGGCCTGAATAGCAATAGCATGTCTGGAGGAAACCTGCTCATCACCTGGCCAATACCATCCCTACAGTGAAGCATGGTGGTGGCAGTATTACAGAGCCTAGACTTGAACCTGATTAAACATCTCTGTAGAGATCTGAAAATGGATGTGCACTGAAATTTCCTATCCAATCTGATGGAGCTCGAGAGGTCCTGCAAAGAAGAATGTGAGAAACTGCCCAAAGCTTTGTAGCATCATCCTTAAAAAGACTTTAGAGTGTAAATGGTACCAAAGGTGCTTCCACAAAATATTGAGCAAAGGTTGTGAATACTTTTACATTTATTTTCATTTATTTTTAATAAACAAACTTCTTTCATGCTGTCATTATTGGATATTGTTGTTAGAATTTTGAGAAAAATAACGAATTTATATATTTTGGCATAAGGCCATAACATAACATATTGTAGAAAAAGGGAAGTGCTGTGAATACTTTCCAGATGCACTGTACTTTCCATGCACTACATAGGGTAGAGAATTTTCATTCAACAATCGGACACCACCACAAAATGGCGAAAACACTCTATAGTGGACTGTACAGTAGGGAGTGATTTTAGACACAGCCTCTGATTTTTTTCTATTGTCTTATGAATCCACTCTAAACTACCTGCTCAGCACCAAACAGCAGACAGAAGAATGTTAACACTGGAAATTCTGCCAGATGGATGAATAAGCAAAAGTTTGCAGGCTAGGTGGCCATATCAACTTCATGTCGATATATATTGAGTGTCAATCGTGTTTAGTTTGTGGTGGAGTTCTGCTTTAACTGGGCAACAAACATAAAAACAGAACAAAACAAAACCAAAAAGTTTTCAAATTATCTTACAACCAAAAACGTATCAATCGTTTACTGACTCGCAGTGTGTATTGAGGTAAATCGGCCCCTTACAAACAAATAAAAAGCATAAATCACATTTTACATCAAAGCTACATTTTAACATATTACTCACTGGCCTGGAAGTGTACAGACACTAATCATGTTAAAGTCTCTAAGATATTGTAGCTTTAACTGTACTCTGACATACATTATGGTTCACAGGAATGTTAGAATAAAAACTGGTATGCTAACAGAGTTACAACATTAATTGAACAACCTGGAGTGTATAGGATTAACATAAATGCTTTTAGTTCTTTAGAGCGTGTACACTTTGCAGTATGTAGAAATTTAGATGCTTTTGATGTTAATATTTAGTACGTATGATGAGGGAGGGACAGTGTTATCAAGCATACTGAGTTGTTTATGTGTGGGGTTGGTTGTACAACAAGTGAAACAGGAAAGGAAAAGTGTGGGTGTGAATATCTCATCTTTAGGTATCCTGGTTCATTGATTTCTGCAAATTGGACTGTTAGTCCTGGAGCCGATCTTAAAATCCATCACAAGAAGAATATAAACAGAACAAACTTGTGGCATGGATTCTTTCTTTATAAGGGGGAAAAGTGCAAAGTAAGAAAAACACAATTTAGTTTGAGAAAAAACATCACATTCATTTTAACAAAAACTGTTACTGGTGCATAAAGTTACATGTACAGTAGAGCTGTCCCACTGTTTGCATTAGTTCTACAGCAAAGCGTGTTAATAATTAGTGCAATTTCGCTTTATAAACTGGCAACTCACAAACCCACAGATCTGATTCAATCTCATTATTATAAACATTCAAGTAGGAATTTTCAGTCCTTTTTTGTCAGCAGATCATCTAGTATACGCTCACACATATACAGGCAGCGAGGCACATGGAAGAACCCTGGAAAAGATAAAAACAATTATCTCACTACATGGGCAAAGCAGGAATGTTTTATTTTATATTGACTTAAGTGCCAATGAAGCACAGTTAAAACTGAAATGATACAATCCTTATTGGATTTCCTTGGGATTGAATCTTAAAGCTGGCTACGTATAGGCGCCATGTTGCGTGTCCAACTGCTTGGTGAACAGCAAGTATATCTCCAGCCTAACAGGGTTTTGTTGCTTTGGCATATATCAGTTCTACACTTTAATGTGTTCTTACCTTTAAAAGGACCTCCTTTAAAATCCAGTGCCACTTTCCCTTCTTGTGTCAAATATCCAAACCACTCACCACTTTTAGAATCTGGAAACTGCAAAGAATCAGACATGTGTACAGTGGATTAATCATATATTTCAATTAGATATTAATTTCAGTGTATTTACCCCTGAAGCTGAGTTACAGACATTTTAAACCAAGTTTGTTGAAGTGTGCTGGAAACAATGGAAATACAGAATCACATGTAAATAAGTATTCACAGCCTTTGCTCAATATTTTGTAGAAGCACCTTTGGCACCATTTATACCCTTAAGTCTTTGACTACGATGCTACAAGCTTGGCACACCTATTATTGGGCAGTTTCTTCCATTCTTCCTCTCAAGCTCCATCAGGTTGGATGTGGAACATCGGTGCCATTTTCAGATCTCTCCAGAGATGTTCAATCAGGTTCAAGTCTGGGCTCTGCCTGGGCCACTCAATAACCATATAACAACCACTCCTTTGTTATGTTTGCTGTGTGCTCAGGGTCGTTGTCGTGCTTGAAGATGAACCTTTGCCCCAGTCTGAGGTCCACAGCGCTCTGGAGCAAGGTTTCATCAAGGATGTCTCTGTACATTGCAGAATTCATCTTTCCCTCCATCCTGACTAGTCCACAAGTTCCTGCCACTGAAAACATCCCCACAGCTTGATGCTGCTACCACCATGCTTCTGTAGGGATGGTGTTGGCTAGGTAATGAGCAGTGCCTGGTTTCCTCCAGACATGATGCTTCAGGCCAAGGAGTTCAATCTTTGTTTCATCAGACTATTTTTTTTGAGAATTTTGTTTCTCATGGTCTGAAAGTTCTTAATGTGCCTTTTGGCAAACTCCAGGTGGGCTGTCATGTGCCATTTACTGAGGAGTGGCTTCTGTCTGCCACTCTACCATACAGGCCTGATTGGTGGAATGCTGCAGGGATGGTTGTTCTTCTGGAAGGTTCTCCTCTCACCACAGAGAAATGCTGGAGCTGTGTCAGAGTGACCATCGGATTCTTAGTCACCTCACTGACTAAGGCCCTTTGCCCCGCCAATTTGCCTGCTCTTGGAAGAGTCCTGGTGGTTCAAAACTTCTTCCATTTACAAATGACAGAGGCCACTGTGCTCAGTGGGACCTTCAGTGCTGCAGGATTTTTTTCTGTACCTTTTACCAGATCTGTCAATCCTGTCTCGGAGGTCTACAGACAATTCCTTGGACTTCACGGCTTGGTTTGTGCTCTTATATGCACTGTTAACTGTGGGACCTTATATAGACGGGTGTGTACCTTTCCAAATCATGTCCAATTAACTGAATGTACCACAGGTGGACTCCAATCAAGTTGTAGTAACATCTCAAGGATGACCAGTGGAAACAAGATGCACCTGAGCTCAATTTTGAGTGTCATGGCAAAGGCTGTGAATACTTTATCTGTACATGTGATTTTTTTTCTTTTTTCTTTTTAAGAAATTTGCAACGATTTCAAACACACTCCTTTCACTTTGTCATTATGGGGTATTGTTTGTAAAATTTTGAAGAAGATATGAATTTCATGCATTTTGAATTAAGGCTGTAACATAAGAAAATGTGGAAAAAGTGGAGCACTGTGAATGAAATCATCATTAAAAAAAATTCCATTCTGTATTTTCTCTGGTGATCTTTGTGTAATGTTTAAATTAGTTTGATGATCTGAATCTGACAAATATGCAAAAATATTAAAATTTCTGCATATACTGTATCTGTCTCTTTGTCCTGGGGGTATTTTTTATGTTGGTGGGTTAATTTCTTTATTTGACAGAGGCAGGCTGTTTCTGACTCTTTCCAGTCTGCATGCTAACTATGCTAAACTTGCCCTGACTGCATCCATTTACATGAATAAATACAATATGCATATTTTCTGAAATGCATGAAATAAAGTAATGAAAAAATGTGCAGTAGGTCTACTGTGGCACAGTGGTGGTATTAACTCACATGACTAAAGGTGTATTCATAAACTTGACAGAATCTCTCCAGCAGCTCTGGCTTCTTGGTTTGACTATAGGCCATCAGGAAGGCGATGAGAGCCTCACAGTGAGGCCACCACAGCTTCATACTCCACTCCAGCTGGTCACATGGACACAATATATTATAAAGCATGATCTGATGCACTTTATAGTTAGTGATCAACCAAGTGCAAACAATATCTACTGTTACAAGAACAAAACAACTGAATCCACAGTGTAAAGGAAAGATGACTGACTAACCTGTGTGGGGCAGTGACCATCCACATCCAGGAAGTAGAAGAGGCCCCCGTGCTCCTTATCCCAGCCATACTGATAAGGCAGCTCCACAAACTTGTTAATGGCAGTTCTCTGGAGCTCCTCATCCCCCAACTCTGCACTGTGCTGAATCAGGAACCAGCCTGCCTCCAGTGCATGTCCTGAGTCAGCACGTTAGCATGTGAGGAAGTCCAAAAGAAAAATGGAAAATGTTGAGGTAGGCAACTAAGTTCAGGAAAACAGCTTGACCTTAGCTTCCCCATGCAATTTGTTCAGCTGTTATCTGACTGAGTGACTCGTTAGCAGGCAGCGAAGTGTTTACCTGGGTTCTGCAGTCGGCCCTGGCAACCAGGCAGCTCTGTCCCATCTAGTGACACATTCTCTAAAATCGCTGTACCGTCTCTCTGTACAAAGTTACAGAAGACGGAAAATAAGCTTCATTTTCAGCATATAACCTGTCACAACATTTCCAAGCACTTGCAACCAATAAAAACACACCAAAAGCCTCAAAAATAAAACAATAATGTAATAAAATGTAATTTTTCTTTAAGATATTATGAACATAAAACTCTTACTTCTGGTAATATAGGACACACAGTACAGTCGCACTGTCAACATACCTGAGGGCTGCTTGCACCTACACCTCGCCAAGTATCAGAGGCTAAATAAAATTGTGCAATTATTTTGCTTCAAGCTCATATCCTGTAAACTCTGTCTGATGTAAATTCTCAGACAGCTTGAGCATTTGATTATTAAAGTATTTTCTAGTGTATTAAAACCCAAAACATAAATGAGCTATATCTAATCACTTCATGAAGTTAATAACTGCCTATTGGTAGTATTACAGTTGCAAGAAAAAAGTAATTTTTTTGTAATTTTCTTTCCATTTTCACAGTTGTGTTTGTCTTCAACATAGATATGAAACATTATGACTGTTTGGGTTTTATCACTTTAGAAATCTAGTGTTTGTTGATATTTGTGACTTTGCAGAAAAAATTTATGCAGAAAACCAGGAAATTGCAAATAGTTCACTTCCTTTTTCTTTCTTGCATGTGCAATATTTACTTATACAACTAATATAAATCATATGAGTCATGTTCTGTGTCCACACCTGGATGTGCTGTAGTATCTGCTGTACACACCAGCGGCCCAGCTCTCTGTACTTCTGAGAAACGTCCTGTCCCCGGCCTTCAGTGAGCTGTTGCATCAGACACAACAGCATCATGGGAACTGCCATGCTGTTGGTGGGAAAGTCTCCAGGAAGCTGGGGCCGGCCCAGACCTGATGAGTCCTCCTGAACCCAGTAGATCAACTGCTCCATCATCTGTTCAGCCTCGAGCTAATAACACAACACAACAATGTGCAGACATGTCATTGCATGATGTGGAGCAAATGCTATTTTTCTCAGAATCTATGCTAGTCTCTCTTCTACAGATATCAACCCTGCAGCCAGAAACGTGGATGTAATGTGCGACAGTTACCTAATTTGATAAACAAAGCACAAGAGCTGCTGTGTTCAGGGTTATGCTAAAAATTATTTAGTTTAGTAATCTTCTACTGATTTATGTATACCTGCATGTCCTTGTCACAAGTGACCCTGCTGAGTTCATCCATGGCCATGATGTAGAAACACTCACTGAATATAGTCCTCTGAATTTTGACTGCTTTACCGTCTCTTGTTAAGCAGAAGGCACATTTCCATTGACCACTGCTGGTGGACACACGTGCAAACTTCCTGAGGAATGCTCCTCCTAAGACACAGAGAGGTGTAAGATCAGGATTAGACATTAGTAGAGTAAAGTTGGGTGTCCAAGTTACACAGTCAGAGGACCACAGCTTGAGCTCAAAGTCTGTGTGCATGATGGCTATGATTGATGAAATGATTATATTAGAAGTATTTTTTAGCATATTTAGTATTTTAGCTCTGAAGAAAAATTTTATTTACGTTTCCCAAAGACAAACCCATAAAACAATCATGGATGCAGATACATGTCAGCAACGGACTGTTGTTATCAGCTAAGGTTGTTGCTGGAAAGATGCTGTTCCAACTGAACTGTACCTGGTTGGGTGGAGGAATCGGAAACGAGAAATTAAAATATGCACCAGAGATATTGTTGTGTTTGTTAATTGGCTCATAAATTACATTACAATGCTGACGGTTGGTCTGTGTGTTACTCACAACACATGGACAAAGTTAAACTTAAAGCTACAAAACTGATGCAGTGAACCTACAGTTGTGCTCCAGTCGGTCAGAGAATAAACTATTTTAACTATTAGAACTATTGCGTTTTTATAAATTGTAATAATGTTAGATAACTGCAGGTTATTTTTTGGGCAGTGTACTTGAGAAAATGTGTGTATTGTTTATCCCATGCTTTCATGTTAGTCAGACATCTTTCTCTACAGTTCTCTCTCTCTTCCCAGCAGTGGAATTCAGTTTAATTGATTTCTTGATTCAACATGTCTGGCAGTGATCAGTTCTGGGTGTGGCAAGTGAAACTGACCTCAGCTTTCCAAAAAATGTGGTTAATCACAGTTTATTCATGATTTAGAAATTACTTTTTCACAAAAACTGTGTTTTGTATTTACTCAGGTTATCTTTTTGTATTATTATTTAATTAAACGGTGGCATAGTGGTGCAGTGGTTCACCTCACAGCAGGAAGGTCCTGGGTTTGATTCCCGGGTTGGCCAGGGTCTTTCTGTGTGGAGTTTGCATGTTCTTTCTGTGTTTGCGTGGGTTCTCTCCAGGCTCTCTGGCTTCCTCCCACAGTCCAAAGACATGCAGTCAGGTTAACTGGAGACTCTAAATTGCCTGTAAATGTGAGTGCGAGTGTGGATGGTTGTATTTGTCTATATGTGGCCCTGCGATGGACTGGCGACCTGTCCAGGGTGTACCCTGCCTCTCACCTGTATGACAGCTGGGACTAAGCTGTTCAGAAAATGGATGGATGATCAGAATCATCTAAGTGTGACCAATATGCAAAAAAATTAAAAAACCAGGAAGATGGAAAAACGGAAATAAAGAATCTGCTGATCAACAACAGGCTGAAACCTGCCTGATAAATTATCTTAATTAGAGGGAAGTTAAACTGAAACACTTTTCCACAGCACTGTAATTATACTTTTGCCTTTTAGTTCTGGTCCAGTTTGATTAGTCCTGAACATTTACACAAACCAGCTTTTGCTGCTTCAAGGATTTCAGGCTTGTGGAAACGGTCCATGGTCCTGTACAGACGGCAATACATCCACACCTGTGAAAGACACAGGTCAAGATATTTATTGTTTATTATGTTTATTGTGCACTGTGACTATCAGTATGGAGACTAACCTGTCTACCCTGCAGCCACACGTACTTCAGTTCATCATAAACCTTCCCGTCTCTTCCAATGCAAGTAAAGAAGCCTCTGAAACAAGAAGCAGAGACTCAGCTTGTTGCAAGGACACGGACTGCAGCCAGACGACATTCAGCTGTACACAACCGCCTAACATGAACTTTAAAAGCGTAACTGCAGTACCCATGTTCAGTGTCATGAGAGTGTTTCAGCCAGAAGTTCACTACGTTGTCCAGTTCTGTGCGAATCTGCTCTCGACACTCCTCCAGCTTCACCACCGCAGACATTGTTCCTTTATAAATAAATAACATATAATAGAATAGAATAGAATAAAATCAGCTCATGCTAAAAAGTAAGAAGCATGATATTCCATTTATTTTTACTCACAATAATACTTAAGAGACATGAACTGAAACATTGGTTAAATTGAGATGTTCTCAGAAAATCTTTATGCCAAAGCAACAACAGTTTTTAATCTTTACATTTTTAAGTATTTTTTACTCCTTTACTTTTACCAAACAGCTTTAGTACATGTAAAATTCTTCATAAAAACATTATCAGCTAAGAAATGCTAATATTTTCTTATGAATTTTGATCCAATTCATATTTATTTTTAATTAATTACTGTTGATTTAAATGATTAGCAGTATTTTGTAAGAACATGTACTTCTATTTAGGTGCAAATGAATTTGAAGTGGTGCTTCTGCTCGGACGGTAGTAATACTTGCACTTTTACTTCAATACGTGTGTACTTCTACTGTTGTACTTTAACTAGTACAGTTTTTACTGCAGTACATTTTAACAGCCATCTACAAGTAAGAAACGTTCATGTTTTACTGAAACGTTAACGCTGAAAGCTTCACACACACAAACCGGAAGTGTGATGTTATTTTTGTGAACTTTACGCACCATAAACAATTAGTTATTTTGTAATCTACTTAAGTTTTAACACATAATGCGCCCACGCTTGAGCAGTTTCTTCCTCTCTGGTGTTAAAATCCGCGGCAACGCCTCTGCTGCTGCTCACATCCAGAACCAAGCAGCTCAATGTTCATCACGTTGCGTTTGGCAACAGAAACAAACGGATCAGACGCGGACAACAGATAAATCTTAACGTTCCTACCTTCAAGATCGCGAACAGCTCCAACAGCAGAAAAGGTCGCGCAGCGCTGCTCAGGCTGTTTGTGCTGACCAGTTATCATATGACCTGCGGCTCTGGAAAAGGAAGTGGGAGGCTGATCACAGCAGAGTGATCCCTCTGAAGTAAATGTTACTCTAATGTTAACTAATATTAAAAGACTGGAACCAAGTGAAGACGAGTCAGGAAGTGAAGTGGAAACAGGTGAGTAAACAGGTGAGTACATGTGCAAAAATGTTTGTGTGTGTGTAAGAAATGTGATCATTCTAATATATGTGTATTTTTAAGGTTTTTGCTAATGTATTATCATGAATTTTGATGCAATTCATATATATTTTAAATGAATTACTGCTGTTTTTAAATGTACATTTATATTTGCATCTATATAGGTTTATATATATATGTGTGTGTATATATATATAGATGTAGATAGGGAGGCCAAAACATTAGAGACACCTCATGACGGTGCAGGACAGAATGCTTTCTGAAAGTGTATCATATAATTTAATGTTTAGCCTTTCTACACACAGTTGAAACCTATTGTAACTTATTGTGTTTTGTGTGTACTGTCCTAAATAAATATCACATATATGAATATGTGATTGGGAGAAAATGTGAATAATGGAGTTAGAGTTAGTAATGTACAGATTTGAAACCAGCAGATGGCAGCACGGACTGGTTCAAGTTTCTTCTTTCTTTCATGCATCATAAATACAATACACTTGTAGTTGCTTGTATGTATTATAGAAGAAGAAAAATCTTACATAGCTGCTGCTGTTTACTCAAACCATAGGAAAAGTAGATGGTTTGTCTGATCCAGCTACTGTTGAAAATGACTTACAAACAGTTTTCTCTATTTTCTTTGAACTGACAAGTAATTATTTTAAACACAAATATAAATAGCTCTAAAGCTGGCGCTTAAAATGAGACGTTCTAACATAAGATAGGATCAACTTTATTTGTCCCCAAGGAAATTTGTCTTGGGCTTAAGTGTATTACCAGTGCTGCTGCTGCATAGTGGAAATATAAATGAAGAGACAGCAAAGATTGATACGACGGCCCAAACAAAGTCTTAGCTTTCTAAAAGGGAAAACCTTTTACTGTCAATTAAGGATGATGTTGATCGAACTCATTAGAGATGTGTCTACATCACCCGCAGCAGTGGTGATTCAACCTTCCATCAGCAGAGTGAGCCGACACAATACTCCAGAGCTTCTACATCGTTACGTTGTGACACGCCTCATTTGTTTCCACAAATGTTCACTCCTTGCATAGTGGACTTCCCCGGTTTCGTTAGTGTAATTGATGTGACTCACAAATGCTTCATTGCACCATCAGAAAATACATTTACAAGCAAGGGGCTGAAAAAGCATCAACATCCACCACTTCCTGCTTCCTAGTTTTTATTCAGTATCAACACTGTTCATTCTGCAAAGCTTCTGATTTCCCTTCCTGCTCTGACAAAGAGAGAGATCTCATCTCCTGGGTCCTGTACAATGTACAACTGTGACACGAGGATTATATATATGCTATAACTTTTTATTTATTGCAGGATATTGACATTAAGTTTCACAGTATTTTAACTTGTTCCCATCTAACAAATTAACAGGTTTAAGACATGTAGATCTGGTGTTGGCTAATATATATGAAAACAGACTCAATGTTGTCATGAACTGATACTGATCTGGTTCTGATGTAAAGTGGTGAGTGACAAAGCTTTTGGATGCCATGTTATGTTAATGTGGTTTGTAAGCCTGTACAAGTCCTCTGCTAAATCCTGTTCCTTCTCCATAGAAAACAATGGATGTCAGTCACGCTTTTGGAACTATCCCTGCAACTCTTCTGTCACCGGGGTTCTGGGCTACACTAACAGGAGCTTAAGTTATTTACAGTGCTGTGAAAAAGTAATTGCCAATTGCACCTACTTGATTTATGTATATATATTTTGCATATTTGTCACACTTAAATTATCCAGATCAATAACATTTATTTGGAAAGCTGGGTTCAGTTTCACTTGCCACATCCAGGCCTGATCACTGCCAGACCTGCTCAAGAAATCACTTTAATATTGTGTAGACTGATGAGACAAAAGTCAAACTTTCTGGAAGGTGTGTATCCTGTTATATCTGGTGTAAAACTAACACAGCATTTCATAAAAAGAACATTATATCAAGGTCAAACATGGTGGTGGTGGCGTGAAGGTCTGGGGCTGCTTTGCAGCTTCAGGACTTGGACGACGACTTTACCAGAAAATCCTGGAGGAGAATGTCCGGCCGTCAGTTCCTGACCTCAAGCTTAGGTACACTTGGGTTATGCAGCAGGACAATGATCAGAAACACACCAGCAAGTCGACCTCTGAATGGCTCAAAAAACAACAAAAAAACAAAACTCAAAGTGCGAACTTAGATCCAACTGAGACGCTGTGGCATGACCTTAAACAGGCCACTCACACTAGAAAACCCTTCAATGTGGATGAATCAAAACAATTCTGTAAGGAAGAGTGAGCCTGAACTTTTCCACAGCGATGTGAAAGACTCATCGGCAGTTATTGCAAATGCTTGATTGCAGTTGCCAAGGCTAATTAGGTTTAAGGGGCCGGTTACTTTTTCACACAGCTTATTTCCCTTAATAAATGAATTTTGTATTTACTCAGGTTATCTTTGTGTAATATTAAAATGTATGTGATGATCTGAATCATTCAAGTGTGACAAACATGCAAAACAAATTTTTAAAAAATCAGGAAGGGGCACATACTTTTTCACAGCACTGGATTTGTAAAACATCCTCATGTTTCCTGTCTTTACCTTGGGTGACAGGGTTACACTAAGCATCATTTGTAGCAGTTCTAGGAGTAGAAATGTTAGTATTGCAGTAATACTCAGATACCCACTAAACAGAGGAAAGTCCACGCTTACTTGCTCCTTCCTGTGTCGCAATGACAACACAGTAGAAAGGGTTGAGACATGTTGACGTGGTTTAACAGTCCAACCTGACTCTCCGTTGTTTTAACAGTGAAGACAGAAGGTAAGTCGCGTTCCCTCCCGACATTTTGTTTTCTCTCATGAAGTATTTTCATTTGTTGCCCAATGATTCTGTTTAATTGTGATGATAGAGCAGGTCTTTCTGTTTTACAGCGGTGTCAGTATGGCAAACAATTCACTGGAGAGCTGTTTATGTAACTTTTTTGGTGCAGGTATCTTTTTTAACTGAAATATAAATCAGAAAATAAGAACAAAAAGATTTTTAAGTAGTGAATTAATCTTTTGTATTTACTGTTTTAGGGCTCACCATTATCATTTTAACATCTTTTCCAATTGCAGAAGTCATCATAGGTAAGTGGGCCACTGAAATAGCTTTTCTGGCTACAACTTATAGTTTATAAACATCTTAAATTCTGCTTATAGCAGCAAAAGTGTGTAGTTTCAGGAAAAATCATAACTTATATTCAGGAAAACACCATAGAACAATAAATGCAGCAAAACTCTGACTAATAATATAGCAGACTATTGTAATCTGTAATATTACTGTTGACATTACTGTACACAGAATTTGAATAAAAACACTGACATGAATTGATATTATTACTTATTTGAGTTGAGTTTTCTGACATAGAGAAATACAACTACTGTACTGTTGAAATGTTCCTGAAATCACAGACAAAATGCATCATTGATTTGTGATATTATAAAGTAAAATGATTCTACAACATCCACTCAGTCACTTTT
>OMLM01009533.1:77069-94569 GCA_900302695.1 Helostoma temminkii
CTTTTTAAAAAAGTATTTGAGTCAGTTGGATGTGAAATCCGGTATAATGTTGTAGTTGTTGTGTGGAATTTACCGTTTTTAGATTTTTATTTCAGAGACACTGCAACAGAGATGAAAGTCCGGTTTGAATTTTCACTTTCGGGATTTGGCTGCACATTTTTCTATGGTTGAAGAGATAAAGAGATCAAATTAGAAACAAATTAGATTTGTTGTGAAAATACCCTGAAAATGATCCAAATTGTAAATGAAAGTTCAGTGGCTGAAATTATAAAAACAAGCATATGTATGTGATTTATTTCATTTTAATTTGTGCATGATTCAGACTAAATAAATCATTTGAATCACAATAGAATTAGAAATAATTTTCTAAATGCTTCTTTCAAACAGGTGCGCTGTACATATATGAGTGTCCAGTTGCACCAGTCATCCCAGTGTATGTGATAGTGTGTGGGATATCGGCCCTGGTGGTGATGGGCCTGATTGCTTTGCTGAAGCTGCCCTGTCAAGGAGCACCAGGCAACACAATCTGGACTCTGTCGTTCCTCAGTCTGTTCCTGTTTGTCATCATCTGGATCATCTTTGGTCAGTGACACTTCAGAATCTCTGAATTTTTGTCATCATGGGCCTGTTAATGCCACAGTGCTGCATAACAACAGAGGAATAATTGTGATCCGGTTCTAATTAGTTCATTTACTTTGTCTCTTTCCATCATCAGGCAGTTACCACATTTATTCCGTGTATCCTCCAAACTATAACAAGAATCTCACCGACACAAACAGAGTCAACAACAGTATCTACAGTCCTACTGCTTATGACGACAAGCTTCCTTTCATCCCGCACAACCAGAACCAGAGTCTTCCGAGTCTCAATCACACCACGATGATCCATAACAACCAGACTTTAATGAAGATGATTCAAAGCTTGGCCCAAAGCAACTTCGGCAGTAAGTCAAACGGAGAGCAGTCGGACGATCCGCGTGTCGTGGCTACAGTCCCTTACTGTGACAGAACTCTGTACCTGTTTGCCTTCTGGACCACCACGTTAGTGTATATGTTCACAGGAATCACCATGGGGATCACCTGCTTTTTTTATATTTGCTTGAAATTTTTTGTTATGATTATTGAACGCTGAAATCAGCAAAATGTGAGACTTTTAACAATCACATTCAAAACATGCAGGGTGAAGCTAAAAATGTAAAAAAAAAAAAAAAAGCTACTTTGTACTGAAAGACTGAAACTGTTCCTGTTGGTGCAACATTACATGATTGAAACAGCTTGAGAAAGAGTGAAATGAAGAATCCGAATACTTCCGCTTAAGATTTCTGACACCGTTGGGAAACAAACATTTAAACATTTGCTTCAGCATGTTCTACTTTTCTATGTACAGTGCACACCAATCTGCCAACTCAAGGATGTTTTCTACAGGAGGGGAATTAGTCTGACAAAGGAAAACTGGGGGAACAAACCATCTTGCTGTGTTTCTTGGTGCCAGAACTGAAGCAGTAATGGATCCAAGTTGAAGTCCCATCTCACACCAGGCACAGCTGCCCGTCAAAAGGATTTGACTGAGGCGACTGTGAAAATTCTTCGTGTTTGTAGCATAATTGGCTCGTCAGGAGAGCATCTTATCTGTTGTAGTGATCGTCCCAGTCCAGTTCTTTCTGTTGTTGTTCCTTGTTTAACTACTAGTGTTCTACATTTTTATTGACTGGCAGTGGCATTTAGTGATTAAACATCATATTAAGAGCCATTACTTCATCAATTCTGGCATCTGGCAGTGTCAGGTGATGTAGTTCTGCTGTTGAATAACACTCCCTGTCCCAGAGAGCAGGTAACCGGACTGTACGTAATCTGATTAACTTTTTTTTATTCAACCTGTTGCCGTTGTTAGTGAACGCTTTACTCAGAAAGAAGTGATAAAGTTTACTAAATGTAAAGGGTTAAATAGAATCAGAAATCTTGAATGCTGTTATCTGTTAATACAGTGAGTATGACAGTTATGAAAGATATTTTAGAGCAGTTGAAGTGTAATTTGTGTTATTTTCCCACATTATATACTTTGAAAATCTGCCTCATGAAAGGTGTCCAGTGTCTTGTAACCAAACCTGTCATCAGCAGACTGATGCATTTTACTTTATTTTTCAAAATAAATGTCATTGTTTTACTGGATAAATATCACAATCAGACAATAAAGTTCCCACTGCGTATGTGTTTCTGATCAAACTGTCAACCAGTTTATCATTTATCTAATAAACCGAAGTAAATGTACATGTTATTTTAATTGACTTCTGTAAATTCACACCTAATATTTATTTAGTTTGATATTCTGGTTACTTTGTTTTCATTTTCTTTTTTTTCACACCTGTTTTCTTTGCTTTATTTTCTGCAAGATAATTTTGTGTTGCTTAATAAAAGTGAAGAGGAAAAAATCAAGATGCTCTGAAGCAAGACAATAAATTCCCAACTCGATCTGATCTGAAGAAGTTCAGCACCATCTAGAGGAAAGTTCACTAAAACACAGCATGAATAGATTAAAAAAAAATGGTTTAAACATTGTCACAATTTACTTTAGCTCAACTGAGTATTAAAGGAAATTTCAGAAAAATTCCACTTCAAATAAGTCTGTGATTAATATAAACATTTAGAGTAAATTTAAAGGCACATAGTCACAATTCTTATACAACACAATGTGTACACAGCAACTTAACAGCAGCAAAACATCTTATCGATGTGTCGTCTCCATAAACGTGTGGCTGTGACAGACATACATAAGACATTTTGTATTGGCTCTTGAACATCTTCAGAGAAATCAGGACGGCGTCATTCAAAAAACTAAAACATCCAATACAAAGTTTCACGGGGAGCATCTTAGTCTGGATCCCATTGCTCAAACTCATATTGGCCTCCTGCAGCTGAAATAGAAACCACGTGTTTCCTCTGATGCCTTTTCAGAAATAAATGCAAACAGAATTTAGATCCAACCTCCTGTTGACCTCTTTCAATCCAAAGTAGGAAATTATATGCTTCTAAAAATATTATGTTTTTGTTTTGGGTAATTTGTGTCTGAAAAGTCTAAATAATTTTCATCAAAAGGACTATGACATGATTTTATTAGGTTTTATACATTTAATTTAGCTTACTTAATCTTATACGTTAAAAAAAGAGATAAAAAGGGACCTTTATTACCTAAATTACTTTAACTTCTTTATAAAAAAATATCATCTAACCATCATGAAGGCCAGAACACTGTGTGTTGCTCTTTGCAGAATAAAACTGTAATGTTATCATCATTTTCTCTTTTGGCAGTGATGGTACATTCAGGTGCAATAAATAATACGTTTTATTCATAAGCACTTATAGAAGAACTACTCAAAACAACAAGATCACACAGTAAAAATTAGTCGTTGGCAGTGCAGCAGCAACAAAAGGCATCTATGAATCTCTGAATCCTATTGAGTACATTTTTTGTGTGGAGAGATGAGGCCACGGCCGTAACGTCTGTTGGTTTAACTCCATCATTAGACCAGACAGCTGCATCCTCGTGATGGGAACAAGATGGTAGCTGATCATCAGGCAACCAGCCATTAGATGAATGTGATTTTTCAACAGATGATCCAGGACGTGGTGTTTCTTCACTGAACTCTTGATCTCTGTCAGGAGGCCAGGCTGCCGCGTCTTCGTCTCTGTAGTACGTGAATGGAACTGCGTCAAATGACAAAGTGCTTGGGTGACTGTCACAGGACCTAGAGGATGGAGCATCATCTTCAGAACTAGAGTCCGCTGAGGCCTCCACTGGGCACACACTCATCAGAGTTTGGGAGGTGGTCAGACTGGACGAAGCACAACAGTGAATAAGTAGGTCAGTGAGTTGATCTATAATCTCTATCCAACCTTGGCACGTGGTCACTTACTAGGCTGTGCTTTCAGGGTGACCGCTCAGGTGGGACATTGTGATGAACGGGAGCAGCAGAGCGTGATGGGGAGAGATCCTCTGTTCTCCATCAAGATGCAGTAGCCCTTTCATGAGATGCACAAAAGCCTTCCTGTCTTTAAATTCAGCAGCATCTTCTATTGGATAGATCTGGATTTGGGTCAAATTCAGGTCAAATCCTTGAATAACTGCTACTGATTCAGTCTGAACTCACACAACACAGAGGAGAGTACCTACATTAACAAGGTCATCCAGAGAGGAGGGCAGCTCAGTGAAGCTCTTCCTCTCTTCTGGTTTCATGTTGTTGGCAGCTGCATATTCCTCCGGCGTCTAAAGGGACAAAATTATATATAAGAACTGTTCAAATAAAATGATTTAACCAATTCAGATGAAGAACACAATTACTGTACCATCAACCTCCACGTTGGACCGTCTGCAGCCTTCTGCTCACTGAAAAAGTAGCGAGTATATTTCCCAGCATGGAGCAGGCGTTCTTCCGGGTGACCCAGAATCTCAACCATAGATTTCATCTGCAAACAGACAGATTGTACAAAATTCTGGAAAAACTATTTCCACTTAGTCCAAAAAAAAGGAGCATCCAACCACTGCTGATTGTTTTATTCTTTAACTTTTAAACCAGAGGAAGCTAACCATGGTATAACCAGTGCTGACATCTGGTTTAAACAGTTTACAAATCCACATTTCTGTGCTTTAATCAGTGAGATGACTGTTTTATTCTGCAATATATTTAATATATATTAATTTGAATATTATAAATTTAATTGATTAAGATTGTGTTCATTAATTAATGTTGTAATGCTGTTGTAAATAACTGTAAATAATGTTTTTTAAACAATTTTTAATTTAGTTTAATTTAATAGTTTCTTTTACAGGAAAATCTGTAAAATTATATTAATTGTTCAAACCAATTTGAGAAAAAAAATTATAAATAACTTTTTTGTCTTAATTTTTTTTTACAGCATACCATCTGATATTCACAGTCAACTTGGAAGAGGTTATCAGCCAGGTAGAGGAAAGCCAGGATGCAGCCGACTCCCCACACATCTATAGCCTCAGTGAAGGGGAGACCAAGAGTAACTTCAGGAGCCCTGAGGTAAGAGCCAAAGATGAGAAATCAGTGCAAGATTTCAAGACATTGTGGATGTTTAGATGAATGACAAACTCTGCTAGATTAACAGATGCTATGCGGGACCTACCTGTAGCCAGTCGGCTGGACCTCCATCCCGACCTGGACTTCAGAAGCTGGAATGGCTGCACCAAAGTCTATTAATTTGACCCTGAGGGGCTGGTTCTGCACACTCACAAACATAACGTTGTCTGGTTTGATGTCGGTATGCACGATACCGAGAACCTTCAGGGCATCTAATGCCACAAACATCTGCAGGGACAAAACCATCCAGGGCATGTTTGGGATTTAGTTTTCCATACGCCCCAGTGACGGCCTGAGAGTTATATAGAACAAGAACAGTAACAACACCTGCTTTGCAATTGGCCGAATCTCGTTCAGAGACAGAGGCTCCCAGTCTCGTTCATAAAGCAGATCATAGAGACTCCTGTCCAGCATCTCAAACACTAGGCAGGTTTGTCCCATGTGTTCAAACCGTTCAAAGAACTTCACCACGTTAGTGAGGTCTGGATTCAAGATGCTGATGGTCTTTAACATGGACACCTGGAGGGAAAGGAAGAGTTCAAGGTATACACCTGAGAGACCTGAGCGAGGAAACATAACCAAAGAATCTAAAATATTTACCTCCTTCCCAGTGTCCTGCAGAATATCATCGTCGTCCTTAAGGATTTTAACAGCCACTGTCTGTTTTGTTGCCAGTTTACGACACTTGGCCACTTTACCAAAGCAGCCTTCACCAATGAACTCCAGAACAGAGTAACCAGAAGAGCTGCTGAACAAAATCTGACCTGTCTGAACCTCAGGTGCTTTCAGTGCGACTGTGGAGACAGATGATGAACAGATGAAGTATTCAGTGCTCAAAGGTCAAAAACAGACCATACCAGTGATTTTCTAAACATTTCAATTAATATACATTTGATGATGTAATTAAATGGTGAGATTTAAAAAAAGAAACTCAAACGCAGACCACCGCTGCTTTACCACTGTCTGCTTTACCTGAGGCAGTCCAGACGTCTGAAGTGGTCCACGATGACATTTCCCAAAGTGAGATATTCACAGTTTTGTGTTTCCAAAGTTGAGAATGAACTTTCAAGCTTCAATATCTGTCTTCTGCAAATTAGTGCCTCAAATATCTGTCAGCCTCTCGGTTAATGGCTGATTCTACACCTAAACTTCCTGATGCATCGTAATCATTTAGAACTAGAACGGTTGTGTTCTGTTCCCTTTAGAACTCTCTGACACACTCCGCTCTGCAGGACTTCTGACAGACTAACTAGAGACTTTTCACACAGTCTAACCTGCACAGAGCTTTGTGTGCACGTGTCTACTGTATGACTGTATTTATTTATCATGTTAAGCCCATGTCATATCTAAATTACACCACATATGTTACAAGAAAAAAACACAACCAAAGGCCTCTTTACTCACAGGCTTTTTGTCTCAGATGTCCAGGATCCAGAATGGTCTGTGGCATCAGATTAACACTTTATAAAACGGTTTACTGTGCATAGCAAGAGAAAACTAATTAATGCAGAAATATTTAGCAGACACTTTAATTTGAAGAAATTTGGGGATCAGTATCTTAAACACAGACACTTTAACACATTCACCAGAGAAGTGACAAACGACAGGAGAGAGAAAAGAACATCTGACAGATTTTATTTTCAGTGTATTGATTTAAATACTGCATTAAGTATGAGTAAGTATTTGCTCATTTAAATTCAGATTATTGCTCTGCTTCTAACAACACCCGCAGCCTTACTCTGTTCCCTTAAGACGCAGAAAGAAAAGTTTCACATTTTAATTTAATGACCATTTCACAAAAGCGAGCAGGTAATGATGAGGAGAGAGAAGCAGGAGAGCAGCAGGCACCCGTCATCGCAGCCATGACTGAGCTCAGGGATCAGAGCTTGCCTGGAAGCATCTGCCTCCACTGTCAGACACATTCTCCACAGAGAGGAAAACCTGATTATCCACAATGACATCAGTGTATGTGAATTGGCTGCTTGTCAACAGGAGGGACAATCTGTCGATATAGTGCGGTGGGACTGGATGTGTGGTTGTAAACACTTCTGGTAGTGATGACAGTTGGTCTGGTCCATGAGGCAGCTCCAGAAAAACATTAAAATGTTGAGTTTTACCTATTTTTGTTTCTTTAAAAGCATCTTCAGTGACTGAGGCTATGTTAGTTTCCTTAATGTTAAGCTTTGACATTATGTGAATATAGGCGACGATGCTTTTTGGTTTTAGAGACATCTGGAGGTTGAGTCATGGCAACTGGACTTCCTTCTGTAACATTTTACTACTCATCCAAGTAGCTTCATCAGTCTGACGAAAGATGGCTAGAGGACACAAATGTATCCTCCAGGTTATAAGGGATAAGCCCATCAGGCGAACAATGGAAGGGACGGGGGCGTGAGTCACATCCTGCCAAACCCACCTACCCCCATTACAGAGGGTCTGTAGTTTTCTTTTGGAGGTGTGGACTGGGTCTGATTTTCTCCTGATAAACAGGAGACAGGCTATGTCTAAGTCCTTCAAATCTGTTGAGTAAAGGGGTATTTATTTGCACAAGCTGAACGGACCCATCTCATAAACCACTTGCTTTCTCTGTCCAAAACGTGTACGTCATTATGCTTTGTCCTTCAGATGAAGGTAAACAGCTGATTCTGGTCCGTCTGTGCTGCGTCATCCTCTTGTGTAGCGGCTGTTTGGTTTCTCCAGCTCTGAACACACCATGTATACTCAACAGATCTGAAATCGGTCTGCAATTTCTCATGCTTTTTTGTGTTACTGGAGTTCTGGGCAAGACCAGGTAGTTTGTCTAGTACTTGAATATACTTTGTATTTATTTTTAAGATTATTTTTAGCCATTATTGGACAGTTTGGCAGTGAGAGAGGCACACAGGGAACATGGGGAGGATCTGATATGCAACCGAAGTGTCCAGATGGATGGGATGCTGCTGTTACATGAGCACAAACCACTAGGCTGCTCAAGTCTTTTTAATCTGGATCTTCACATCCTGTTTTCAGGGGAAACTCAGACACCAGAAGGAGGGAATGAAGGTAAAAGTGTTTATTGTCATTGCACAGAAACTGAATTCACTTTACATTTATGAAAAAGTTGTAAGAGTAGCAGCTGCAGCAACAAGCTGTGCACCGCTGTGAACACTTACATGATTCTCATGTTTGTCGAACAGTTACCGTCTTATTTTTTCTGTTATTGTACATTTTTGTTTAAAAAAAAAACAGTGCAAACACTGCACGAGGATTGTGTGTCATTTTCTAAGTTCTACAGCACATAGTGATTTGTCAGTGACTGTACACTAGAGAGAGTCATGGAGGAGATTTGTGTTCGGTGGTGTTGGGGTTTGGGCTTTTCTGATGGTGGGCGCAGTGTTTTGCAGAGCTCAGCTGAGTAAATAAAGATTGTGGAACATCATTAAGCTTCTAAAGTCACAGGCTTTATACGGCCGACAGATAATCGACTGGATGTTGGTTGACATTTAGTTGGACAAGTACAAACATCCAAATCTTTTCTGCTATGGTTTAAACTGCACATTTACAGAGTTCAGCCTAGAGCTACACATACATGTGAGCACACATCTATCTTAATATTTATTTAGTTATTACAGCGTTTGCCAGGAGAAATCTTTTCATCACTTCACATCCAACAGTGAAAAGTCAGAACATGTCAGCTCACTTCCCATTCTTTCCATTTCATACCAAGTCTGAGGTGTTTTTTTCCAGTGGGTTGGAAACACAGAGACACATCTCATCAAAGACAGCAACCTATTGTAACACTGCAGCTTTAAGGGAAGTGTAAAAGCCTATGATTATAGGCCTGGGCATTTTCTTGACATCACCATATATCACCAGGAGCAGACAAACAAATATCTTTTTAAAAAGTGAGTGTGGTGCCAAGTCTTCCTCCCTCCTGCTTTATAAACTTACTGAACCGTCCAAAGATTGGGAAGAATGAGTTTCTGACATCTAAAAAAATTCTGTCTGGTCATCCACACGTCCCAACAAGTCCAATTCAAACAGCAAAATCTGTTGTTCCTCACCGCCTTTAAATTAATCTATGTGTTTTTAAGGCGCTCAGAGCTTCAGGTCCAGGACCACCTTCCATGGGCTTGACACAGAACGTGACAGAATCAGTAGTACAAACACGAGATGTTGTGAAAGATCGTGATTTACTGCAGGCTCACCTACACGTTAAACTTGCTTCTTTCGTCAAGCAAAGAACAGACAGAAATTGAGACTGAAACTCGTCGGGACGGGACGGCTATTGTGTCTCTGAAGAATTCAAAGTTTTAAAAGGACAGAATGAGTGAACAGAGCTTTAAATAATAAATATATATATATTACATCTGATGATGTTTGTAGAAGCTCAGTATGTTTGATGACTCTAGATATTTAGTTATTACAGTTGATTTGATCATTTGAGTTTACTTGGACAGCACTGCGGACGCCTCAGGGAAGGCAGGCAGATGTAGGACCAGCATGCACTGGGGAGGGCCTATGGTTTTGTGCCAGAGCAAGAGAGGAAACATCAATGCTGTTTGTTTTTCTGTGTGCCTTAAACAAAAATAAATTATCTGTAAACATTATTATTTTTATTATCTGTAAACACTACATTTCCCAGTGTGCATCAGTGGCTGTTTGAGTTTAAATTAATTTGGTTAACAAATGGCTACTACAATGTTGCTTAATATCAGATAATGTCAGTAAAATAGTATTATACTGTATTTTTTACATTCTAATACTGACCTCCACGTTAAACAAAACTCCTTCATGGAAAATACATATTAAAGCTGTGATGTCACGGTAAATCATGCAGGATTTAAACTGTGTAGATTGTATCTTGGCAATACAAGATTCAACAGAACGCATTAGATAATATGGTGTTACATGTTACTTGATGTTAATCCTCTATTATACAACACATATAGTTTTTATTGATTTACCTGTCAGTTAATGTCAAACACATCCACACTAAATGCATCAATGTTAAATATCAACTCATTTTATTAGTATCCATTAAGTTTTAATTAAACTGAACAATATTAACATGGTTTGACTGATACAATCACTTTATTATATTATTATTTTCCTTATTTAATTCAAAAAGGAAAGACAAGAACATAAAGGTTACACCTGAGGAAGCTGAGGAACAGTCTGTGTGTGTAGTCTTCTCCTAGCTGTAGTTCCTCAGGTACACCAGTCTGTGAGGCTGGAACTTTTCCCTGCACAAGGGGCACTCGGCCTTCGTGAAGCAAAACACAAAACACAATGTTACATTTACATACATATAGCCAGCTGAAACAGTCTGCACTCGACTGAAAATATCCTGGTGCACACACGTCGTGACACGATGTGGTACTAGCTCATCGTTATATGAGCCTTACCTTGGTGTTGCACCACTCTGTGATACACTCCCAGCAGAAGAGGTGTCCACAGGGGGTAGAGGTGGAGTGCCTCCTCTCCTCCAGACAGAGGATACAGCGGGCAGCTCTGGGGCTCGAGCTCTGTGTGCGCTGAGGACTGGAAACACAGTTCAAAGAGTTTTCCCTTAAAAATCAGATCATGTATTACATGTAAATCATTTAGTGAGAAACGTCCAGCAATACTGGAGGCTTTATGTTTCTAAACAGTAGGGTGGGAGGCCCATATGATTGGTAACTCTATGCACTGTCAGCAATCTGATCAATTCAAGATGTGATATGAACCACGATACGATGCAGTTCTACACAATCTGATTCGACACAGTGCAGTCAAATACAAACGAATATTGCTGTGCTAATCAATGAGTTTGATTATTTTCCAGTCAAATAAAATGTGCTGCCACAGGACACTTTTACTGTAGCTGACTCAGAATTAAATGCACTTGAGATTAATAAAAAATGTAATTTTAATACTTTTCTCACCAATCTTTAAATCTGCATTGGAAGTCACATCTTCAGGTGAGTTTGTATTGTATTGTTTGTTTGCTTGGTTGTAGTGTTTGTCTACTTCACAGCAGCACGACACAGTTTGATAATTACATCTGATTAATTACAAGCTTCACATCTCTCTTTTAAAAGTGCGCAAACCATAATATACACCTGCGGCGCAGCGCAGTAACGTAAAGTATTAATTCATGGCAGATCTACAGATACGTATTCTACTGATGCATCGTGTATGCACGTGTTCATGCACGGATACGAATGTATTCATTTTCCCATCCCATTAATGTATTTACTGTAGAAAAAGGCTCCCATGTTATGAAAAAGGGGTCTATGCAGGCAGCGTACTAGTCTCCAGAGCTGTGTTCATTGGTTTTGACCTGGCCACATACCTGAGGTTCCTGTAGAGCTTCCACTCCTGCCTGGCTCTCTGTCTCTGTCTGAAGTTGTTGAGCTGCAGACACACGGTGATGAGCAGCTGAAGGAGAGAAACGGCTCCCAGCAGCCTGTAGCTGCTCCTGATGGTCCCGTCGTCACTGTTCTGCCCCGTCACACGCAGCTGCATACACACAGTGGATAATGTAAAGTTGATGCATAGAGTTAACACAGATAAAACATGGCAGTGTTTTTTTCCAGGATGAGGTGACATTTGCAAACACGTTCACAGAAAAACATCTGAGACATGCAGGGAACAATTAAAACATTACATATACTCAACCCAAACTGAACAATGTAAATGTATTAACATCTTTGTCACATATACACTTAGCTGCCAGTTTATTAGGTACGCTTAGCCTAAACTAAGTCAGTCTAATTAAACAGCCGTGCAATGAAAACTCTGTTTTTGCTTAAGGTCTTTCAGAGGTGTTCATGGCTGAAGTGTGTGCTACTGTTGAAGTGGATTAGATATTAAAACATATCTGTAATATGCCCTCAATGTAACAGATGAAACATTAGACTGTGTTAGTGGTAGACTAACTGCTACTAACTGCGTCTACTTTGGCATTACACAAAAGTGGAAAGGTTCCTGGAACAAACTGTGACATTATAAGCACCAAATTCCCTTCAGGGTGGTTATTCATTACTGTTTCCCATACTGGCTCCCCGCCTGCTCAACAAATGGTAAACTAATTAACTGACTAACTAATTAACTACCCTCTAACACAAAATGTTGGAAAGCTGGAAAACAAACTGGATTTGGCTAAAACACTTTGGGGAGTAGTGTGATGTGGGGGGAGAGTAAAGTTACTGTAAAACTTTACTCTTATACTCTTGGTGTAGAAAAAGTTCTACTGTATTTAAACTGACATGAGTGAGCTTCTAGCACCTACATAGCTGATCCCTGCCACCCGCTTGGACAAGTGATAAAAGGAGCCACTGATGTAGAAAAAAGCCACGTGGAGTCTGTGCAGGAGGATCAAACTCTGCCGCAGGACGAAGACAGCTGGCAGACACGCGCTCCTCTGGGGTTCTGACAACAGGCCCACTGCCCTCTCCATCCATCTCCTCAGCCAAGACTCGAGGCTCCACGAAGAGGATGCTGCCTGCCGCCGACTGACACCAGTGCAGCCTTCCTGCCTGCCTTCCAGCTCGTTCTCCAGACACACCAGGACCTTGTCCACAAGATAAGGCAGGAAGGCATGGCAGAGGACAAAGAGGCCTCGCCTGGCTCGTGATGGGATCTTCCGTTTAGTGGGATCCACCTGGACGATGCTGACGTACTCTTCGCCCAAAGTTTGGTAACCTGGGAAGGAGAATTATAAAAATCAGGATGTTTTTGCAACACATATTATTAAACGTGCAATAAGTACCAATTGCTTTTATGACAATGTTAAATAAAGATCTCAATTAAAACTTGAAAAACAGGTTTTCACTTCTTAATCATAGTGGAGGTTACAATATAAAGTGCTCGGGTGTCAAACATGTTTTACGCATATTTGCACGGTGTATAGGCATCTTTATGTTTACCTCAAATATTTATGTGCTTGTGTATAATGTCTATATCTTATGTTTCCCTTATGTTGTCCTGGTTTTTAACTTCTACAGTTTTTTAAAGTACATTAAACTTTAAAAACAAAGTAAAAGAAAAAAGACATTCATATTAAAGTAGTTAAAGATGAATTTAATAAAGATTCCATGTTATGTTGGTGTATAAATACCTGAGAACGTTGTTAAACCGTAGTATACAATGTCTGACAGCAGCTCTATCTCTTTCCTCCAGTCCAGCCATCTTTTAGATCCTGTGAAGAAAAAAAAAAAACAGAATCAAATAAATTCATCAGTTAAGACTAAGTCCTAAGTCCTGACTAACTCGATATATGCTCATTGTGTTTGCTTGTACAACCAAACACAACCGTATACAGCATCTCTAGATTCTTGATTATGGTTTATTACTGATGATATAGTGGCTCTTATACATTATATTAAGTGTTTCTAATGTCTTGGCCCACTTGTATATGTAAATATAGTGGCTAAAATATGAAAACACCTTTTAATATAATTCACTCCAGTATAACTCTACTACCTGCTATCACATAAATAATCATACAGGATCATTTGAACCTTTTTTAACAGATACTGCGAAATTGTAACAGGGGAACCTAATAAAGTGGGCAGCTTTTATGTTCAGTGCTCCAAAGCTAATACAGCCACTTCACTGAGACCAAATTAATTCATATCAAACTTAACATAACTTAAGCTGAATAGCTAACTGTATTCACTGTTTAGCATAACTTAGCTTTGTAGCCTGTGACAAAACTGTTTTATTTCGAAGGAGTTTTTAAAAATAACAAGAATAGGACAGAGTATGTACCCAGCTGCTAACTAGCTTGTTTGCTAAAGCTACTTTCAAAGTTTCATGCTGTAGTGAAGTAAGCTAGCAGCAGCATTAAGTTCATGAGGACCAACGGTCACTTATTAGCTTGTTATATCTGAGCAAACTTACCAGCGAGTGTTTGAAACGCTTCGTTGGCGTTGTTCCTCAGAAAGGCTTGATAATAATCGTCCTTCTGACTGGAGCGGATCAACTGGGACTGGTTCGCATGAGCGAGAGGCATCGCTAGCAAGCTAGCATCAGATGCTAACGTTAGCGAACAACGCTAGCTAAACCAGCTCTTTGCGGTTCATGGCGATATATTCCTGGTCAAGGATCGAAGTTTTCTAAATAGAGAAATCAGTAATCTCACATCTGTGCAGCAGGTCGTGACACTAGAAAACACTAATTTAGCTAACAGTTAGCAAATATTCGAGAAGCTACTGGGCAGAACACAAAACAACAGCTAACTTAACGTTACTGCTATGTTGTATGCGAGGTTGCAGTAACTCCGAATCCTTGTGTTGTACAACCCTGGATTGTACTTTAATGTTGCCTCATTTGAGACATGTTACAGATTCACAGCTAAATCTAGGAAACACATGGGAAACTGCGGCTCTATAAACAAACCTGACTGAAAATAAAGGCCGCAGCTCACAGCGACGCCTCCTGGCTGGAGGAGGAATTACATCCAGTTTCTACTAGTGTTAGAGGGAATTAAGCTTTTATTTCATTATTTGTCTTTTTATGTTTTTTAAGTCATAAACACTTTGCTGGTTTATAGTTTCATCTTCATTTTCGTTATGGTTTTATTTTGAGGTAATTATACAAACAAATAAAAAAACAAACAGTTAAGAAGAAGTTTGTATTTATTTCTAATACAGTCAAGCATATTGAGTTAATAGATGCTGCATTTTATGCTGTAAACTCTCAGTGATAATTACTTCAGTACTAATTTTACATGTTTAAAATATGAAATATTGCAAAATTTCCTAACACATTAAACAAAAATATTCCTTTTTTTGCTTTTAACAGAAATGAAGTTATGAGGAGAGAAAGATGATCCATGACTGAACCATGGATGTTCCAGTCCATGGCTACGAACACACAAAGATTTACTTAATAAAGAAATGCTACTAATATACAACTGTATACAACTTATATACACATGGCCACACTGGTATGTCTCTGATGAATGAATTCAGACTAACAGAGTATCCTGGTCAGTTTTTATAAACTGATTCTAAATGTGAAGACAACAGAGCAATGCAACCAGATGAATATCCTAACTAGCTAAAATCTGAATCTTCTAAATACACAACATCTAAAAACAGCAGCTATAACTCGACCTCTCTGACTTAAAGCTCCGGCAGCTTTGCAGAAAAGTTGCAGAACCAGTTTCTTTGTCTCCTCAGTGCTGCGTCCTGAGCCAGGTAGGTGTACTATAACCGCTAAGGAGAATATCACATTATAAACCCACTCCTGTTCTTTTACTCTGAGTTTTCGGTGCTCGTATCAACGTTTGGACAGTGTGTGCCATCATCCTTCACACCAGGAAGTTGAACTTTGCTCTCAGTGTGCAGGGAGGAGGTGGAGTTTTCCTTTTACCCCCCCTCCCTTTAAGTTGGGAGCTACTTGTAACTTGTTGCACACGAAAGGTGGATGGTGTGGGAAGCACTCTGCTTCTTGGGACTAAATCACAAACAATCACACTGGAAGAGTCTCAGATTTCGAAAGGTAAGACCCGACTGGCCGCACGCGCTTTCTGTTTGTCTACCTGCAGGTTTCAGACTATTAACATCAAACTAAATTATTTGTTGGCTGAGCTACAACAAGATTTGGAAGACTGATCACAGCTGCTGTGATTTACATGTTTACAATGAACCTTTTGTTGTACTAATACGTTCAGAGCCTTCAGAACATTCACCTGAGGCTGAGAAAGGTGAAACTCTTACCTGAAACTCAGGTTATGCACCAGTTAGGGAAATGTTTTTTAAACACCTCAGGTGCATTATGTTTACTACATTTGAGCCGTATGCTCAGATTCTGTAACTCCAGATGATGACGACAGATAAACATCTCTTGGGTACTTGGGTTATTACAGTGATATTAAATCACAGTTAATGCTTCCTGTTCACAGCTACTGCTCCTAAATGCACAAATGTGCATTAGTTAATGTTGTGACACAACATTTAGCAGGACGCCAAAACTTTCCACTGATGTTACATTGCTTGTCCCTGTAATATATTATAAAATTAGTAATTATTATATTCAATTGGCCATATCCGTTGTTTTAAATGTGAAGATGTTGTTTTCGTATGTAAAATATGTTAGTTCATGTGTACAATGTCTGAAAATCACATATTATTATTAAATAAAATTAGACACCAAATGTACAAAAACATTTTTTTATAAGTTTTATGATGATTTTGGTGGAATTTGAAATTGTGCTTCACATGTGGTAAAATATGTGATATCAGGTGTGATAGTTTTCACAATAATACCTTATGTATTATGTCTTATGTATTTTATGCGTCTAGGTCAGATCTTGTTTTTAAAAAAGTTCCAATGTCCATTTTATTTTTGTTCCTAATTAATGTGAATTTAACCTTTGTCCATAAGGCTGAACTGAGTACACAAGCACAGAATAACAATAGAGTACAGTAGATTGTGTGTGGGTGCGGGCTGTTTGTACAGGGATGTCCTTAAAGGACCCTACAGACACACACTCATAGGCAAAAAAACACACGCTGGAAGGAAACGGGGGAACTGAGGTGACACCTGCTGAGGAGACAGGGAGCAAGTTGTTTCCATAATTACCTCAGACAGCAGATGTTGTCTGAGGTAATTACACTGCAGCATCAAAAGCGTCATGTCTGGGATTCACCCTGAACCACACACACAGACGTATACACACTTTCCTCTTGTAAGTCTATTCCGTATTCTGTCGTCATGCACATTGGCTGCTTTAGAAACATTTATAGATATTATATGAGGTTTTATTAATGCCTGAGATGCATCTTTATAACCAAAAACATCTCCAGACCATATACCTTCATTGCTGTAAGACTTTACACATTTGCTCCTTGCCCCTTTCATTCTATTTCTGCAGCTATGGCTCCATGTAGCTGTCAAAAAGGCCATTAGCCGTTAGCTCTTTTTGTACAAAAAGAGGGGGCTTAGGTCCAGTTTCTGATTCTGTCAGGCATGTGTCGGGCCTGCTCCGACTGGGCTGATTTGCAGGCTGCAGCTTTAACAGAATCCAAGTTTGACATTGGACAGCAGTTTAGAATGGATAAGTGAAGCGATGTGTTTTTGTTGTTCAGCTGTAGCTGATTTAAAATATTCAACTTGACCAGAAGAGTGAGACTCTGGTGTGAGAGACTGAATGTTTGTTATTGGAAAATGTAACTTTAAAGAAGGACCAGTGGACTGGAGGATGGTTTCACTTTGGTAAATAAAATATTGGTTAAATAAAAAACTGTCAGGAGGATGAAGGAAGGCCCGGGACCCTGCAGTACTATATGAATAGTGGGTATTATTATGTATCACTACATAATGCTAAAGCCATTTTAATTGTACATACAAAAGTCAAGTGACTACTAAGGAAGAGAGCTACCCATGTTGTAAATCAGTTTTATATGATTGTTTTTGGCTGTGCAG
>OMLM01009533.1:96689-114926 GCA_900302695.1 Helostoma temminkii
AATATTATGATATAATATATTTATGGAAAGTATCTAAAAAATTAAATAAGAAAAACTTTACATTTAGTTAAGTTGATCTGAAGACAAATGTCTTATGTACAGAAAATAGGAAAATGCAAAAAAAGGAGCAAATGCGCTCTAATCTTCCTTGGTGTGTGTCTACATACACTGAAAAGTTATATAAATGTACAAAAATGACCAAAAAGTGAATTTAGCATAATATGGGCTGTTTAAATTGTTTTTAATTAACCAACAACCAAATTATTTATTAATCTGTGCTTAAGATTGTAACTCACTGGTGCTATGTTACCATGTTATTTACCATTATTTTACCTTAACTGAAGCAATTACTAAAATGATCAGTAAATTATAGTATTTAGACAATTTACTAAATACCCCAGTCAAACATTATGACAGAATGAAAAGAAGAGGGATCAGCAATGTATTACAACGTCTTTCACTGTGACGGCAAAGAAAATTATTACAACATTTCTGTGAAATGTTTTTGAAATTGTGTGGACTGAAAGGATCCTATTGCGTGTGTTGTGTGGAGGGAGCAGTCAGGTGGAGAATGTGAAGCCATTGTGTTACTTTTTCTTTTGAAGCTTCACATGTAACATCTGCCTACTGGAAGATATTAAATCTCACAAGTGACTGAATCAATTTACTGTCCTCTTTAGTTCATAAACACATGAAGACTCTTCAGAAGATATGATAACAAAAATCGGCTCTTAAGTCTATGCCAATAAATCCCATGTTCTGTTTCTGTTTTGTTGCTTATAAACTCCAAAATGGGACAAAACCCCCACAGCTTTTATATCGGAACACTTTTACAAAATTTCATGGGGAGTCTCATTGCTGTTTGACCTCCCATTGGTGTCCTACAGCCAAAAATATTTGCCTCTACGGGTTTAATTTCGACATTGCTTGTAAGACAATTTTTAAAATTTAAATTAATTTTAAAAGAAACTGAATTGTTTGTATTTGCATTTTGTGTTCGAAGAAAGTTTCTTTTATTTCAGCATAAAAACAATGACATAATGTTTTTATTTTAGTCCTTGGGGAAGGTTACTTTTGTTTGAAATTAATTTAGCAAACTGACTCTAAAGCCATTTTATATATTCATATACACCTTCCTCTTATTCTCTTACTCCCAGGCAGATTAAGAAAGCAAAGGACAGAGTGTGCAACAAGGTGTGTAACAGGGTAGTCTCAACAATACCCAGTAAACACAATCAAAATCTGCAACAGTCAGCAGAGAGCTAAGCAGGGTGAGTCACATCTGACAACACAGTTACAGCATTGTTCAAGCTGCTATTGTAATCATGTAGATTTTGGTCTGGAGGGTTTTCCTGCGCTCTGACACTTTAATTGCAGCCAGTGCAATCACGGACTGATGTAATGTATTTTATCGGCAGGGGTGTGCGTTTCAAACTGTTTAATGTGAAAGCTTTCTCTCTCAGTCAGTTGAGTCAGGGTTGGTGTTGGGAAACAAAGGCTAAGTTCATGACCATGCTGGAGCTTGTCTGTAACTTGCAGTACTTGGCAGCAAGAAGGGCGTTGACCTACGGTTTAACGTTTCTTCCATCATGAGCTCTTTTGTTCTACTTTATCATCTCTGGTGCTCTTGATGCTACAATATTTTGGTAGTATTTTGGTACATGTTGTTGTTGACAAGGTACAAGGAGTGATGAGTACTATCTACTTTGTAACACTCTGCACAAAAATGATAGGAGGTTTCAACGAGGAAATTTCCTGATGCACCAACATCAGCCCAACTGATTGGTGTCAGAACCTGGTCGCAGTCCAAGCTGACCCCTGTCCACCATGACATTATAACTAACAGGTGGCTTTAAAGTTGTGGATGGTCAGTAGTAAAACTAGATTGTGCTCCATGTTTACTGTTGTTGTCATCCTTTTACAAGAATGGATCCCAGTCATACTCAGCATCAGCTCCACAAAGCAATGTTGTTTGTCTCAGCTCAACTTTGTCTTTAGTTGAGTCAAACCACCTTCATCATCCCCATTTACTGATGACCTTGATGTCTCAGTTGGTTAAGCAGTTGTCCATGAACTGCAGGGTCAGTGGTTCAACTCCTACTGGCCACACGGTAAAGTATTTGTAGTTAAGAACTTTACCCCAGAGATGCAGCATTAAATAATTATAATTCAAAAAAGACCAAACACTCTCAGGGTACCACTACAAAAGTACTGGACTGAAAATCATCAGGTGGACATCAATCTAAAGAAATGAATATGTTGTTCGTGTCCGCTGGATGTTAAAGCGACAACAGTTTCACAAGGTGATAACATGTCACCGTTAAAGTTCCTCCAGACTGGTAACCTAGTCTCCTCCAACGCAGGTGATGAGCTTAGGACTCAGAGATGCTAGGAAAGCTCAGATTGGAGTAAGATGTTTGTTATTAGGAGCAAGGCTAAAGAGGACCGATGAGGGGACCCAGGAACCAGGAGAGGAGCGGACAGACTGGCGAGTGGATTGAGATCAGGATGGACGGAGAGTTGTGGGAGGTTGTTTGCAGATGGAGGGGAACTGGAAGCAAGAAGTGTTTTTGGCTGAAGACTTTCGGGTTATACATGAGTCCGGTTCAGGTCCTAGCACAACTCAGAATGTTTCAGACTTAGCATTAAGTTGTAAAACAAGTGTGAGTAGGAACAGTTGTCATCTTTGTGTCAATACTGGTGAAGAAGAAGGTATCCAGGTCCAGGGGGGAAGGAGGAATGCAATCAGGCCGATCAGGTTCAGGTGCTTACAGACAGAGGAAATCTGGAAAATAGCAGACAACAGTTCTGATACACAGGGTTAAATCCAGGAGGTCAGACAGAAAGGCAAACAAAGTCCAGTGTCCTTAATCCAATCGTATAGTCCGAAGCCCAAAAACTGGTCCAATAATCACACACAACAACTTACAAAGCCAGGGGGAAACCGAGGCATTTTTACTGAAAAAGGAGGAAATGACCTAAACCAAAATGTGCAAAAAGGATTTTATATGGGGTCGACAGTGTGCTCTGTGTCATATAGAAAATATGTCATGGAATCTAACCTGACACGCAAAACATTTCATGTGTATGTTCAATATGAAAACAATGGATGTCCTGGTCCTTAGAGACACTGTTTATCACATTTATAACAAGTGACAGGTCCACTTTCTCATATGATTGTTTCACAGAGATAAAGCAAGATTGAGGATCTTGATGAAAATTACTAATGGCTGTAATCTTAACCAATAAACAAAACCTAGAGACACAATGAGAGATGAACAGGTGCTGTTGACTCTTTCAGCAGCAGAGCAGAGAACAGCTCCTGATCAGTCATATGATCACATTTATGGCAGCCAAAAGGTGAGCTCCGTCTGGCTGCCTTAACGTTTGCCTTAACTATTCATTTAAGATTATCAGGAAATGTATGGTGATTATGTAATGCCCTCATTTCAAACCTGCTATGTTAGGACACGTCAAAGATACAGAGGCAGATTTTCATGAATACAGTGTTGTGCCTGTTATCTTGTACCTGTTATTTTTTGATAAAAGAAGCAACTCGCACATCCAGAAAAGAAAAAAATTCCTTCCCTGTCGCTCTGGTTAGCTCACCTGATCACTCCTGCTTCTGACCACTGACTAGGTTAGTGCAGAACTAGATCACAAACCATATTCACCTCTACTCGGCTAGACTTTTACTTCTTGTTTGATTAGTTCCTGGTGAAAGGATCAGACCCTCTAAACCCTGGACAACAACCATGTAAACCAAACAGCTTGGTTGTGTTTAGGCACAAAGACGTCTGGATTAGGTTTAGGCACTAAGTAAAAATGGTTAGTGTTAATAAAAATAAAAATTGTCTTAAAAATGACTCCACGCTTTAATGATGTTTGCCACATGATGATTACAAACATGGAAACAAAGTGATCTGGTTTAAATTTGACTCATTTGGTTTAGGCACTTAACATTAAAAGAAACATGGTTACAAACAATCAACCTACAATTTTACAGGAAGTCATCTCAGTATAAAATGTGCTGGAAGAGCTTTATTTGTAGAAAACAGCTGCCTGCTGCTGCAAATCAATTTGGTGAGACTGAAAAATTTGAGTAATTTTATTTATGTTAATTATCGTGTCATATTTGTTGAGAAACAACCATTGCTGTGATGTTTTGCAATGGATTCACTAACAATCACTTTTGGCACTGTGGTAAGCTTTCAACATATAAACAGAATCCGGAATGCACTGAACATCCTGTTGAATCACTGCTGGTGTGTCTTATCTTTGAGTCACTCCCACAAAATGTTTATGGAATAATGGAATAACGTGAGCCTGTACTTTTCACTATAAATGCATTGGATTACTGGCATCTCTTCTAAAGAGGAGAGAACTCTCTTTCAAAAAACTCTTTTGCTCTGCAGCGCGTTACTGAAGCATGACGGAACTCACTGTTATTTAATGTTACTTAGAAATGTCTGTTTTTAAAATGAATGAATGAATGAATGAATGAATGGGTGAAATACTTCTGTCAACATATTGGAATTACCACTTAACATTCCAGCTACAGCCAAATACACAAGCCTCAGCACACACACACACCTTCTCATGCGTCCAGGTGGTGTGTTCCTGTTGTGTTTGATGACAACAGCAACGTGCCCAGACCTGCAGCTCAGGCAACTGGACTGCCAATCTTTTGAAAACAGTTCTCAACATGTCCCCAAGCCGGCCCACAGCATCTAACCAACTGTGACGGACCCCCCATCACATAACACACGAACACATTGTTCAGTGTCTCGGAGGGTGTTGGATCTCACACACGACAGTAAAGCTTCGCACTTTAAAAAAGATGATTTAAAAGAATCTTTCAAGCTGAACTGAGCTTATTTGGAAGTTTATCCGATCTTTTCGTGGGCGACTTTCTGTGATTGATGTGAGGCGGAAGGTGGTGAGGTAGGTAAACACAGGAAGTTTAGATCGAAGAGGTGAAGTCAGTCTGAGGTGTGGTGTAACATGCTTGCAGCTGTCATGCTCTTTTTGTACGAACACTTCTGTTTCACTTAATTTTCCCTCAATCTAGAAATGACTAATTTAAAAAAGTTCAGCATTTTTTATTTTAACATTTTGGATTTATATTCTAGTTTGTTGCTTCCCTACACGTTCTGCTTCCCTTTTCACTGTCTACAGTTTTCTTACAGCTTGCAGATGCCCTTCTTTTTTAATTTTTACACAGCTATCAATCATTTAATATGTGTGAATCACATTGTGACTTCAGAATATATCAGCACTGTTAATGAAATCTGAGGTCAAGTGAAGTTCAAACCAAAGAGACCAAAGTGAGCTCTCTTTGCCATTTGTTACATTTAATCTCTTTAATGTTTGTATTACTCACAGTTTTATTTGTATGATGATTAATTAGACGTTGGGGTGGGTCTAGTGGGTTGAACCTTCTTTTACATGAGCAATGAAAATACAGATTCTTGCCTATTCTTCAATCTTAAAACCAGAAGAGAAAGATATAAAAACAAAATAGCCAACCCCACCTCTACAAGATCTCAGGGTTGTTAGGATAACACTATTTACAGCATGATGAATGACAGGGCAGCTCATGGCTTGCTGGCTGGTAGAAGTGAAGTCACTGGAGATGGGGGAGCTTACTGACTGCGTTTACATGCACTTAAGTAATCAGGTTACTCAGAGAAACCAGGTTTTTCAGGAAATCGAGGAACAGATTTGGAAGCTTTAAACAAAAAACCTGGTTACTGGAAATCCGTGTATACATGCAGCAGAAGAGTAATCTGATTACTCCTCTGTCCTTGGCTTATTTTGGAAGATATAACACAGATTATAAGTGTATAGAGACAGAGGAAACTGCTTTGAGACTTTTTTGTTTGTTCGTTTATGTGTCAATGTCAGTGGAGCTGAGAAAGAGACACACAGACAGACCAGAGTTTCATTTAACAGCACAAACTGACTGAATTACGGAAATACCACGTGAAAAGTGACTTATTTAGATGCACAGAGGGAACTTTGTGTTGCATAAGACATTCCATGTATTTACTTTTGGCAATAGCAATTAAAACAAATGTCCTTTAAGGCCAAAAACACTTTGTGAGAGATATACAGTATAAACTTCTGTGGGCAAAAGTTATCTCACAGCACTTTTAGCTTTAGTACCTTACAGAATATAACACTACAACTACATGAAATTATATAGAAAACTCAACAAATCCCACTTAAGCAGCACTAGGAGACAGTGGAGAGGAACCTCCAGCAGAACCAGGCTCAGGGTGGGTGACCATCTGCCTTGACCGGTTGGGGTGAGTGGAAAGAGAAAGAGAAAAGAACAACAGGCCACAAAACAATAACAAGGAGCCAACAAAACATGGGGCAAATAAAATATTGGCTACATGTAAACTCAGAAACAGCTGAGCTTTAAAATGCTTTGTACAAACACATATTAAATGCATTACTGGGTGCTGTATGAGCAAAAACTGTAACATGTAGTATTTGTCCTCCTTATTGGGCCATGTGAAGTCTCATGGTTCTCACATGTCTTATATCTCCCCTTCTGTGTATGTCTTTTTATTAGGTGACTGTAGCAGCTTGATCTGTTGTGGAAACCAGAAGAGCAGAAGTGATGCCCTCTGACAGATGTCGTTCATCATAATCTGCTCTTCACAGAGAAAAAGCTTAAAATCCTGCAGGCTCCTGCAGCTTTTCAACCACAATGAAATGTGCAACATGAGGATCTTGACAAGCATTTTTTCGGGAATGTGGCTGAGAATTTTTATCAAAGACTTCCTTCTGTCACTTTAATTTTAAAGACTTGATTGGTTTCAGAGTTGGCCAGAGAGTTTGCTACTCGTATCACAAGCCTTCAACTTGAGGAAGCTCTAGGGCTACGTTCATCACTGCATGTTTTACTTCCGCCAGTGATTTTTTGGATTATTTTCATTTCTTGAGCTCCACTTTTGGTCACTGTTTTATAACTGGATTGGTTCAAGATTTAAAAGCACTGACAGACAGATTCTTTGGGGTGTGAGATCAGCAACTACACCTTGAAAATCTGCCAACAGAGTGTGAACCTGTGGCACTTCGCACTTCCAGTCTACATTAGCAATCATGGAGTCTGTAGCAGCTAGAATGGCCATGATAACAGACTCCCCCAACCCATCGCTAAGGTCGAGAACCACTGTGACAACAGACGGCGAATCGTTCGTGAGCACTGCAAGCCTTCCCTGCAGCCACTTCCTGTCAGCCAACGTCATCAGTGTTGGTAAGTGTTTGCCTCTGTGACCCACGAGCTGCTTGTGCATGGTGATAAGAGCTTGTTCCGTGAATGAAAAGTGACTGTGTGCCAGAAACTTACCTGTATGAGCTGTGTGAGTTTCAGTTTGTGGCCTCTGCTGTCTTGCACCATACAATGCTGTTTAACTTGTAATGTTACTTGTCTTGGTGTGCGTTTACGCCTGTAATTAGTGTTTCTGCTTGTGGCCCGATTGCCCAAGATGTGTTTTGAAGGAACAATAGGACTAACACCCAGCGTTTAAAACCGCAGTCCAAAAGCCCTCCACTCCTCCTCACCAGACACAAAGCTTACACCAATGGCAAACATGACATGCAAGGGGGGCAACTTAGGATTCTGTGTCTTGCTCAAGAACACTTTGCCATGCAACAGGAGGACTGTTGCTCAGCTAATGCAAACATTTGCAGTGTTTGTTGTTTGCAAATTATAAACCAACTCGTGGTAATAATTTCACTATTGTTTTTTATATCTGTCCTTTTTGAGGCCGATGCAGATCTAATATAGATGTTATGGCGGACCAGCAAATCTGTGCACTGAATAATAGTATTTAACGTTAGCAGTGCTAGCCAGCACTAGTTGGGATCACTCAGCAGGCCATGTGTCTAAATATTTGCTTCTGGTTTTCATTACTTAAAATAATAATAATAATAATTATCTCTACTAGTAGCAGTGATGAGCTAAAGTAAACTTTAATTTAAGCTAAATTCTTTACCTGTTCAAAAGAAAACCTGACAACTCTTTGTTTGTCTTAAAATCTGTCTGTCATTTCATGCGTAGCAATCTGTGGTGTCCGGATGTAATTGGGCAAATATGTAGTGGGCAGAATCACACAGGTCCAAACAGAAAGTCCCAGGAACAAACACATGGAGTGAGGGTTTACAGGTTGTGTTAGAGAAGCAAATATGTTCACTTAGTATGTTTCTTTAATATCCAATGACACATAAAGGTCATTTTATTAATTAGTGTGTTAAATATATTGGATATGGTTTCTTTAAGGTTTAAAGTGTGAAAGTGTCTTTATCTGAAATTTGAGTCTGTCTGAAAGCTGATGGAGGTGTTGTAGTGGTTCGTGAAGGACCAAACATTTATCTAATCAGCACTAAACACTGAAGCACTAAACAGCTAATCTGGTAAAACTGATGTATAGGTACTGATGATGTTTGTCTGAGTATTGAACTCAAACTTCTTTTGAAATCTTTTGAGTTAAACTTCTGAGAATACGGATACTATAATTAAATAATTGAATGCCAACAACCAATGATGATCAGTCTCGATAGTGAGTCATAGTGAAAATAGAGAGAGTCCAACAGAAACCAGATACCAACTGCTGAAGTCAAGTGTTATCTGACAACCGGCAGTTGCCAAAACAGCTATTATTCTTTGGAAAGCTATTGTAACTGACTGGTGCTGTGTTGGCATGTTTCCAGCTGGCTACAGTGTTAGCAGCTAACTCTTTCCTCTTTCTGGTGTGATCAGGGTTAATTAATCATCATCAAAAACATGATTTTATTTTGACCTTGATACATTTATACAGTAAAGAGTAAAATAAGTCTCTATTATGATTAACACAAAAAGAAACATTTTGACAGAGCTAATTTTCAATTAATATTTTCAAAGTAAAATCCCACATCGCAAGCAAATGTATATTTTGATGCCACGGGTCAAACATTGCATAAATAATGAAAAAACTGCAAAGGTTGAGGGGGTATTAGCAGAGTGATTCTGTTGCTTTGCAGACCCAGTGAGAGCTTGGCTTTCTTTGTCTGCATGACTGAAAAGGACACAAATGTCATTCAGCTACAGAAAGTCCTGCTGCAGCAAGAGACAAAATGCTGCAGACAAATATGCAGATTACTACATTTAAACCTCTGTTTTTGCATGAAGCCACAATAACAGTAACAAACATACACTGAGAAAGTGTCATTCCTAGCTACATGTCCCACAAAAATATCAGTACAGTATAATAGTAGAAATGATCTGTAACATGTCATTATGGTGTTAACTGACAAGAAAAGTCAATAAGTTGTGAATATCTGTAGCTTTGGGTCTGTGTTGCCTGGACAGCAGCCCTACTAACAAATAAACACTGTACATACATATTGTTTCATTTTTTGTATCAACCTGTTTCAACTTGTTTTTGCGAAAACTAATTTCATACAGTGTGTCCTAATGAAACAGGGTAACGATAGGATTAAAAGCAATAATGATTTTAAATTATTTATTTTAATTTTATTGTCTGACTTCTCAGCATTTTGCAATTGAAATAAACTAAAACAAATAAAAAAACAGATAAAATCTATAATGATTTTTTTCTTTTTTGAAAACAAATGTATTTAGGTTATAGTTGTTTAAAAATGTATTTAATGTGCTGCCTCTGGACCCCATATAATATATCACTGCGATGTTGTGGGGTGTAATGAACATTGTGGTTTTACTATCAGGACATGCAAAGTCACTTTGAGTCTTATTTCTTATTAGATAAATTGTAAGTTTAAACAAAGCAGCCAATTATATGTCTAGCATTGACTTTGTTTCATTTTATGGCCCAGGAAGACAAGTGCTAACATAATCAGAATAAATATGCTGATGATGATCTTATGCTGAGGGAAGAGGGGATCAGTCATAAGGAGAGATGTTGTGGGTATTAACTGGCCTCATAGCATGGCACACAGACATGCTTATGAAAGAGAAAATACCATGTGGGATTCACATTGTAATTTGTGTGACTTGGATGGAGGCTGCCTGGGGAAAATCCATGTTTTCAACTGTATTCTGCTGACCAGTCATGACCTCTGCTGCTACCTGCATTCATTCCTCCAGGCATGGACTCTTTGATTTGCAGGATTTAAAGGAAAATTGCTGCAGGGAGAGATTTGATTGGTTCCATGAATACTTAAAAACTCCTGCAGTGTGGATGTTTTCAGTTGTTGTCAGGGCTAAAGTGGTGGGATGTTGTCTTTTAGCTGTAATTGTTGCTAAAGATGGAGACGAGGCACTGGGTTCACACTGAGTCAATTACTTTAAGTCAATGAGAGGTCAGTAATTTGTTTTCTTGCAATGTTAAACACAAGCAGCTCAATGGATATTGATGGTGCCTGATACACACAGTGAAGCAGCAATTGATGGGACTCACTAGGAATCTGGAAGTCTGGACTCACAACGGCTGAGCTTCCGCAGAGCCGGGCCAATGTCAGGAGTAAGAACCAATCAGTATTACATAGTCTGCAATCAGCAGAATTGTGGTCTTGAACTTTTATTTTTGCAAACACAATATTATCAGCTGTGTTCTCAATTACTTGTTAGCTTAGTTAGCTTGAGCTCTTGATTTACTTAATCTTTGTGCACAATTTTATAATGCTCCATGCACTGTACACAGGTGGGAGGAGAGGAACAAACAGGTAGGCGAAGCAGTGCAAAGTGCAAGGCTGGTGGTGCTTGTTGCCATGGAGCATCAAAAAAAAAGGTGTCTATGGCAGGGCATGCTCCACACAACCATACATCATAATTTGTGTGTGCTAGACTAAACCAGATTCCTAGTATAATGTGCAATTAAAGATGGTTTCACCTCACTGAGCATTAACGTCTGTGCCTTTGAACTTACAGTAGCTCAGCTGGGTGTCGAGATTGGAGGGTAGCATCACATCAGTTAAATTTAACACACTTTAACACACTTCATTTGTGTGATTTCTGTGAAAGTAGTTTGTGTCTGTATGTTATTTAGAATTAGTTGAAGATCTGACACGTCTACACAACAATGCAGGTGATTACCACAGGCTTACTGACTTAAAGCCTGTATTTAGGTTACCTCACTGCATTTGCACGTCCTTCCTAACAGCATTGTCTTAGATAACCACAAAGCATTACAGTCACAAACAATGTTGAATACTGATGATGTGTCATAAACATGGCCAAATGTTCACAAGCTACCTGCGGAATTTATGCCATGCTCAGTTCTGATGGACAACAGCAGGTTTTTAGCCATTTTCTGGAAAGATATGTACTTTTTTATGTGTGGTGAACATGTTATATCCTGACAACAGAGAACTGTCAGGTCCAGCTCCTCTGCTTACTGTACATCCCCAGAGGGTCAAGTGTACACTGCATGAAGTGTGGCATGTCTCTGCTAAGTTGGTGACCCATTTTCACACAGCTGCCAGTGAAGGCTACTGTGCAAAGAAAAGCCAAACTGCAGAGGTGTGAATCTTCCTGTGATTCATCACGTTTCAGCTTTCATCTCCAGCATGTACCATTTTTCAGGCACCTTTGACCTTAAAGTCTTTACACATCAGACTCAAACTGGAAAGCTTATGTCAAAACACGAAAAATGTGTGTCCATAAATGTTGCGATATCCCAACGTGTGTACTTAATGCATTGCAGTTGTCGTTGTCCATCTTTCATGCATTGAATGAAACATATACTATTTTACTTTAAGTGTCTAAGCAGGCTGCCTTTCTTTCACTACACTATTTTGAAAGATGAAGCGAAACTCATAAAAACATTCAGTGTAGCGACACAGTATATATCTGTATACCCTGTTTGAATATCTATAAACAGCCCAAACACTCCACTTCAGCCACAGCTGCAAACTGATGCTGCCTTCAGACGCAATTAGAAACCATCTGCTCAGTCCCAGGGTGGATGGAGGGCCCTCAATTAAACTGGTGTCTGTGTTGAGTGGTTAGTACTGACAACAAAGGGTTTTGTTGTGAGTAAAGCCAAGAGGGGATAGAGATGTTGATGATACAGATGCTGCATATGGATTCACAGAAATGAAAGCCAGCATGTAGAGTAAATGAGCATGGCGCTTCACACGTTGTTTTAGACAAAGGAAGTGTACGAGTAAATCGCTGAACCGTGTTATTGTTATTTTGGGAAAACAAAACATATTACTCGTAATAATTTTTTCAACATCAAAATGAATGTCTGGTTCATTTGATCACATCTGATCCCTCATCCTTCAAAGTTTGGACAGTGGCACTCAGAAGTATGAAGGTGTACTTTTTGCACATCTGGTCTTTGAACTGAAGTGTACTAGCTAAAATTAACACCACTCCTCTGCTCTCTACCTCCTTTCTCTCCTCTTTTTGCCTTCCACACCTCTATGGTGCCATTTCAGCTAATAATGAATAATGAATACTGTCTATAAAATTCAACCCACCAAAGTGGCTAGTGGGTTGATTTTGTTACACGCCACCGTGAAAACCTGCATTTGGCGAGTGAGTGGGTGTTAATGTGAAGCCCTGATCGTGTTTAATGCAAATAGTAGTCAACTAGAATTTTCCTTTGACCTGAGCCTAAATTACCTAGAAAATATTTTAGCAGTTGAACTTAGTTTCCAGTTGACTGGAACCTGACAATGTAACCTGTGGTTTTAGTTGTTTAAATAAAACTACATATGAAATCCAGTACACTGAATGTCTGGTCAGGTCATTTATTAGCTGGGTCAGCAGCTAAGCTTAGTATGTTAATGATTTTGACATTATGGGGCAGAAAGGTACAGTTTTCCCATTAATCAGGGTCTTCACAGGTTAATATGATTGCGAATGTTTTTGCTTGTCTCTCTACTCTTGGTGCACATGTAATGTACTGTATTGATTTTTCTGACATTAGTGAAGGCACTGTAGGAAATTCACCCTCAGCTGTCATTTAAAGATTTTTATTGCAGAGCTACAATGATCTCCAAACATAGAAATGCAACCCAGCACTATAAAACATTCATATTTGTGATTTATATGGTCACACATGCAGGGATGCAGCAGCAGTAGATAGATTCGCATCAGCAGTCTTCAACACAGTATGTGAAGAAAAGAGTTTTTCCTCAGATTTCTGTGCTGTGAGATCAATCAATGTGACATCCAGCTTGAAATTTCTCTCAGAGAGGAACGCAAAAACAGAAGCTGCATTCATACGTTTGCTCTTATAATGATCATAAAATGAATCTCAGAAAACACCAAATATTTACTTTTAATCACATTACATGTAGAGCAGAGGAGTTTCAAAATAAATGCTTTATTTGCACAGATGTTATCATGTTTATTGTGTCTCTAATTAAAATTTGATATGATTTAATCATGAGGCCATAAAATTCCAGCTCTAGTTTCTGCTTTCAAATAATTATTCTTCGTGAAAGTGTTAAACATGTTATTTATTAGTGACTCACTGGATCATAAACACACAGATTGTAGATTATTTGGATTCAATCCCACAGTTACTCCAAAAAAATGAAAACAACATATGTGGAATAATCTGTTTCTGATTAGTCTCAACAGATGCACATGCAATGTCCTTCTCTTTTAGCTTCAAATATACTTGCTCATTTTTAGTTTAAAAGAAGTATATTAATAGTATACTTGAATGTACTTCTTTTTCATGAGGGAATGCTTTGCCAGACCTTCACTGCAGCCGCCTTCAGTTGCTGCTGTTTGTCTTTCTGCCTTTGGTTTTGTCTTCATGAACCAAAACGCTGCTTTACTGGGTTTCGATCAGGTGACTGACTTGGCCACTGAAAAATATTCCATTTCTTTGCCTTTAAAATCTTGAGTTGGTTTCACAGTATGTTTAGGGTCATTATTTTTCTGTACTGTTTTGTAGTATCTGGCTGAATATGAGAAGAGAGTATTTTCCTGTACACCTCAGAATTCATTCTTCTACTTCACTCAGCAGTCACTGGAACAGCTCACTGACACCAGTGAGCTGTTCCAGTGGCAGCCGTTCTTTTCCTTCTTCATGCTTTTCTCTTCCCATCATTCAGGTATAAGTTAACCTCTGTTTCATCAGTCCAGATGAATGAATCTGATTCCAGAACATGGGAAGCTTTTTTAGATGTTTTCTGGCAAAGTCTAATCTGGCTTTTCTGTTCTTCAGTGTTAGCAGTGGTTTGCACCTTGTTGTAAACACTCTGTATTTACATTCATGAGGCTTCTCTTACTTGTAGATTTAAGATTTGCGTACCTTCTTCTGAGTTTTCTTGACTTGTGCAAAGCTGTGTAAAGCTGATGTAGTGCTTATTTTAGCCACAAACATGTCTCGGTTAGGTTTAGGTACCATTGTCTTTCATTGTCTGCTGCAGACATGGTCATGGTCATGTGACTGGTAACATCAATAGAAAGTTGTGTTAAGATGGACTTGAACACTGGTCTGCTGTGGGAAAGTTCTGTGTTCTGTTGTGCCACCCATCCACCCCAGCTGCACTCTGACCAAACAGAGGGAGAGTATTAACATTTGGTGGCAGTATAATGTTCACTGTATGTAAGACATCATCAAATGGTATGTGTTGATCATTTTATATCACATGACAGTCTCTCAGAATCGTGTAATGGATTTACTTAAACACTAACAGATTATTTAGCATACGTAGGGGCAGTAGAAACAAATTGTGAAGGTGGCCGTAGCTTAAGAGGTGGAAGGGATTGTTGAAAATGACGAGGTTTTCTCCTTCTACCTACATGACAAAGTGTCGAAACCCAAAATAGATCATAATTAACCTCCTCCTCCCTGCTGTCTAGGTGGTGTTCATTAACATATTTCCAAACGGCACTGGGCATTTATGAATGCTGCTGTATTCAGCACAAATCACATGGAGCGGTGGATATAAACACAGAGTGCTGTTTACAACAGCGTTTAGACAAGTCAGCCATAAAACTCACTGGGGATGAGAATTGCTGATGTCCTCATCACCATAAGCATTATAGTGTCCTCACAACAATAAAGAGTTTACACAGGTTGGTGATGATGTGATGGTAAAGCTCTGTGTTCATGGTGAAGCTTGATGGGATCGTATGCAGTTTAGGGCTGAAAAAAGTATTTTTCACTTAAACATGCTAAACTTGCTTTGCTGAAATGAACCTAGAATAGATGGATGAAAAGATGAAACAAAAAAATTATTTTATGCTATGTGCGGTGCCGTGTGTGATGATGAAGTACCTGCCCAGGAGCTTTGTGTCTGCATCACTGAGGTCACAAATGAGGCGAGTGAAGCGCTTCTGCCAAGAAAATAAAGATTATTTTGTAACTTCAGTTTTCTGTCAACTCTACAGCTACCACGACCAAAGGGTGGCAGTGCTGCTCCCTCCTTTTTAAATGCAATTTCTCGGCCACGCAATCTGCTTCATTTAGCATCTAACATCATTTTCCACAAAAGACAGACAGACTCTTCATTAAGCCATTGTCTTGACATTTGACTCCTCGTAATGGAAAGCTGAGTTTTTGATGGATGCCTTCAATTTATCTGTGTTTAGTCAAAGTGAAAGGGTGCAGGGTTAATGAGCTCATTTGCTCACTACTTGACCTTTGGTATGAGGCAGTAAAGTTTCTGGAAATTTGAGTTAAATTATGTACATAGGTCTGAAATCATCACATTTAAACAGGAAAAAATGAAACCAATAGTTTTATGTTTGCCAGTGGCTGAATCAATCAATTCTATACAGAAAACTAGCTATTTTAACATACATCTGGACTAAATGCTGGTGTCCACGTAGTGTCATAACATTGATCAGCTCTAGCGTTTTGCACTTGCTCCCTGTCATTCATAATACATGCTGTTTCTGCATACATGTTTGTAATGGATCTGTATGTCAGCTCCCATGGCTTCATCAAAATAACACCCCCACCCCTAAAGAACAACTCTTCTTACAATGACTCTCATTATCTTTCTGAAGCAATTAGCATCAATGGCACCTCTGGCTTGCTTACACAACTGCTGCCATTTACCAACTGCCACATGCAGGGCTAATAAATAATATAGGACACTGTCGTAGCAAAATATCTTTATGTGCATAACATGGAGCAGGTGGTGGTGAGGTGCTGTATGAGCCACGTCTGAGGCATTAAACCAGGACCATGTACTTTCTGTTAGTGTACTAAGTGCTCGAATGTGTAGAGCTTTAGGATTTGGATCAAACCAGCAAAAGGTAAAACACACAAAGATCATTCACATTGCACAGTACTCATGCAAGCCAGTCACCTAAAAAATACCTCTGCATGTAAACTGCAAATGCAACTACGTTTTTGTTGCAAACATAATTATTATGTTATCAGGCAACGTATTTTGTGAATAAATGAAAAGTCACATTAATTAACAGGAAGCAAGTCGAAAGGAGGTGGAAGGGTTGGATGGAGGGTATGCGGTTCAGGACTGACAAGCTGCAGACCTGAGATCAGACCCTAAACACATTAACAAGGGTGGGTTCACATATCTGGACGTTGAACTGCAACATCAGGCAACAGATTTTTACAGTGCCTGTGTTCCTTAGTCTTCATGATGCTGTTTGTTCACTAATGTTCTTTGACTTCTGAAGGCAGTTGGTTGCAATGGATTTTATTTAGGGATATCATAGTGAAGGGGGCTGAATACATACGCACGCCACACTCTTCAGATTTGTATATGTAGAGTTTGGCCAAATCTGTCTATGGGCTGAACTGTTCTTGCATCTGTTTCCTTATTTACTCTTGCATAACTTTACAAAAGCACAGTACAAAAGTACAGAATTACCTTAATGTCAGACTGGATTCAGGACTGACAATGCCACGAGACACTAACAAGATTCTTTTAGAAGGTTTATCAGCTTTTGAAGACTCACTGCCCGAAAGCCATAAAGCTGAGTAGAATCTCCCTTTATATTGTAGTTGGATGACAACGATGCTTTAATATGTTGGGCTTAATGAAAGACCCATATCAACTTCAGATATTACAAAAAACAACAATTATACTATTGTCTGTGAACTGGAAATGTGTGCACCTACCAATACCATCAGTCATATATAATTAATCATCTGAGTGGAAAATATTAAATATTGTGTGCATAGGACCAGGTCAGTGTCACCAACAGTTGACTGTGTTTGTACCTGCCTTCCATTTGCCAAGCAGTTGTACAAAAAGGGTGTCACGTCTCCTTTTCTACTAATCTAAGCTCCCGGGTTATGATTGTCATGTAATTAAAAATGAGATTTGAGTTTTTATGCTAAATCCCCAACTCACGTAACTCACCTCATTTCAATCTTAAATTGAACCTGGGCCACTCAACATAAATGTCACCACTGATGACGAAATAGAAAAAAAGGGAAAGTGGATAGCTGGAGTACACAGACACAGACACACACACACACACACACACATACACACACAGTTGTTTTACTAAATTGACCATTCTTCTGCATAATTATCAGAAATGATTCCAACTCTTACCTTTTTTTCTTACGTTTCTGTAACTTTAAACCAAGTCTTCACCTTTAGAACTGGTTTATGTCTCCACAACAGCACAAATACAGACACAAAGCGTAGCTGCTCTGCAAAATGCCAAACATGTAAACACGTAAACATGTTTTTTATGGGCGCATTACAGGACCTGCAGCAACCTCAGCTGGCACTACATAAATAATACATAAACATTAACACAATCAATGTAGGCAGCTTCATCTGTGGCCAACAACCTTAATCTGTGATGGAGGTCCCGGCTGACGTTACCGTACAGACTCTGATGGACTTATGTAGTTTAGTGCTCTTAGACTTTCTGTACATACTTTATTTTCTCAACCAGCAACAACAATAACTGGATCCATTTTTGTAGTGAGTTGAACTGAGTCAGCTCAACATCCCGTTAGCAAGTCGTTACCTACAAACACATTCAGCACAGCAACAACGTCATTACTGTGAAGTTGTGTTTAGTGTCCTCCTGATAAATGAGTCCAATATTACTCTGTTTCAGATGATAAATCTCCAGCTGCTAAATCTGCTAAATGCTGTACTATGCTCACTATTTAGTCTGTAACTGTGTGTCAATGACAACAACTCAATATCAGTCCCACCATCTACAAAGGACACACACACACACACGCACACACACACACACACACACACACACACACACACACACACACACACACACACACACACACACACACTATGCTGTTGTATATCTTTGGGCAGAAACTCAAGTAC
>OMLM01009534.1:33246-50606 GCA_900302695.1 Helostoma temminkii
ACAGGTGAAAACTGATATTGTACTCACAGACAAACGGTAACCATAGAGGGCATGCAGAGGGCACATCTGGTCACAGACGAAAGTACTAGAAGACACACACACACACACACACACACACATACACACACATTTCCAGAATGTATTCACACTGTATTGATCCCACTTACGAGGTCCATCATTTAAACCACAAGGTGTTTTATATCCAGCCGAAAGGAATTAACACAAATAGTTTCATACAAAATACAGCTACATTCAGAGCTATGTTCAAGCTTTTTATGTAAATAGTGCCACTGGGCCTAAGTTCAGTAGCACCCATGCCAAACAGTGGGGGTAGAGGGTAATAGGTGTTCTTTGTTAAAGGCAAGAACTGGCACTTTTAGCTCAGTGGGGTTCAAAGTTTTCTGTTTCTGTGAATATATTATTTTCTGCTTTTTACAGACTGTTTCAAAGAATACTCTGAGAACTAGATAAAAATAAATATTACGGTTAAGGGTGCAATGTAACAGTAGTGTTATCATCTACACCAGTTTACATGGGGTTATAAGTAAACATGAGTCAGACAGAAACCAGTTTTTCAACCTAAGCTAACTGTGCATACATGAAATATTCGAGAATGAGTCTTCCAGAAATGTGAGCGAGTGTGTAACTGGAGTGCCCACCTTACGGTTAGGTATGTTGATGACTTCACTATGGTTACACTGGGAAAATATTTGGTCAAAGTTCAGACAGGGATAAAAAGGATGTAAAAGTATCTGTGGTGTACTTGACTTGCAGTGTGACATAATCTCTGTCCATGACATGAACTTATCTATGACTTCATCACTTTGTTTTCACCTTTTCTACAAACATACTAGTGATACGGATATAATGCGATATGTGTGACTGCGTGGTCTCTGTTAAAATCGGCATTTGGTTATCCAAGCCCAGATAATCTGTTTGCAAAACCCGTCCATTGTGTCGTCTGAGACTAAATAAAGCATCGTGAGTGCATTATCCAGGTTATGAACTGCCCCCAGATTGGTAGATTAAACTAAAAGTGGATAATTTGTTATTTATTTAATAAATACATTTTAAATAAATTATTATTATTATTTTGTTTATCATACAGTATTTTGTTGAAATAACGACACTCACTGAATTTTCCGGTTTGGCACTAAGACAAACTCTAACCAGGCTTTAGCCTTTTGTGGAATGCATAATTAGTAACATATTTTTACTTTGTATTCACCAAAATACTGTCACAGCTTCATTCACTGTGCTAGAGCTGTAGCAGAGCATCATGCAGGTATTTTGTTTGGAGCCAAAAGCAGGTCATTTTAGCCATGTTCCCTGGAAGCGCTATCTGTGTTCTTCAGGCCCGGAGAGATAGGGAGGATCAGCATCCATGAATACCGTAGACATGAACAGGCTGGCGGAGTGTGGATTAACCAGGGATCAGTGGACAATTGTTTGGTATACAAGATGAATTGTAGAACACAGATTATGGCTCTTTGACATCTTAAGTTTCATAATATATCTGAATTTTTTAAAGGGAAAGGTTTGCTGAATTCTCCATTAGCTGACATTTTATTAAGGTGTGGATAGAAAATGTTAGTTATCAAGGACAGTAGTGTTTTTATGCAGCTTTTTCAAAGCCTAAATAGTTTTTTAGTGGTTATTGACATTGTCATGGTTATTGTTTTTCTAATGGGGATCCACACAAAACAACCAATATTGTCATTAAGGTTTTGATTTTGAAACACAGTTATAGGACTTTCATTTCAGGCATTTGAAGCTGTGCTGTTACGTGTATAACATAAAACTGCATTTTGAAAAATTAAGCTAATTTAAAACTGTAATTATCATCATACGGTGTGTAAAGTACATTATCGCTGGGATTTGACCAACTCATTGCAGTTGATGCTAAACTCTTGAGTGTCTAAGCAGCCCTTGCTTATCTGTTTTGTTATATTCATATATTTGGCCATTGTGCATATTTCCTCATGGATATGACATTGTTCCAAAAGGTTTTCTTTTGGTGTGTCATTAAATTACATTGGAAGTGATTTGATTTGCATTTGTGAATGTGGACTTAAATCCAAGAAAATATACAGAAATGCTTCCAGAATGATTTGTAATTTGACTGCAGCACACACTGAATTGAAAAGAAACCTTGACTTGTTTTTCCAGCCCATAACTAAAGCTCTGCATTTGTGTTGCAGTTCCTGAGGAAAACCACAATAAAGTAAACCAACATCAGCAACAAAAAGAAGATCTAAAAACACTCTGTGTACTTATTATTTTTTTCTACTTATGTCTGGATTGCGTGTGGTGTAGTATTGGGGATTGGTGTCCAAGCCATTGGCCTTGGGTATGGGTTTGTGTTGACAGTAGGTTAATATGTTTGTGTATAATGCCTGATTATTATGAACGATAAGCACCTTCCTTCAAGCATAAAATATTGTGCCTGCGTGTGCCTTTGTGCAGCCGTGCACCTACTTCCTGGGGGAACCACCTCAGCAAATGCTTAATTTAAGATTACAACATGAATTAAGTTAGTCAGGTCACGACTCTTTCATCGCACGGTCTGACTTAAGCAGTCTAAGCCAAGTACTGTAATTAAAAATGTTTCTTTGGTGTGCAGTAGGTCCCTATCACCCCACTTTTTTATGTATGTGTGTTTTGTGCCTATACTGTTGTTCACACAGACCTAGGTACATAGACACATGGTTTCCTGTTCTGAACATCTCTGGGGAAGAAGAGCATACTGTAAGGTGAAGAAAAGGATGACTGAGTGCCAGTGTGAAACCGGAGTGGTTAATGGACTGCTAGTGGCAGGGGCCTCTTGGCTCACAGTGAACGGTAACGTTTTCGAGAAAAAGCAAGGGAACTGTCAGAGAGCAGGGACACAGGAAGGTAGAGTGGGGAAGAAAGAAGCCCCAGTGCATTGGGGGGGGTGCAGTCAGTGATAATAACAAGCTATAGGTGGTGTGATGGGTATAGACAGCTTAAGTTAGAGAATTCAAAAATTAAATCAGTTGATGAGTTGAATCCAGAAATGCAGTTAAAATGTAAACAGCTCTAGTTTCTGTGCTTGGACCTTTCAGCTGTGGTCACACCCTATGTGTGTGATTTAATAGCAGGCGTTGTTATTTAATTATCGAAGATAAAACTCTAGATGTGACAGATCTGATTAGATGCAGTAGTAGATAGTAGAACAATATGAGAGAAGAGTTTTCAATGGCACCTCTGCGTTTGTGATTCAGCGTGGATTTTCATTTTAAATTGCTAACTTGATATGAGATGATAGACTAGCTTGCAGAGACTTTCTTCCTAAGTGCTTTAGAATTGATTTTGGGCAGAAGATTTCAGACACTGTCAAATATTAGTTGTCGTTCACAGTCCCATCTAGGCACCTGTAATTAGACTGAATAAAGCCACTTGTTGATGTAATCTTTCCTGGATGTGCAAAAATTATCAAAGTATATTGTACTTGGTCTACTTAGTGTTTGCTATATTATTATTCTACCTCACATCTCAGCTGTGGTCTGTGTTTGGTTTGCTCTGAGTCCTGTTGTGACTGGATATGAGAGCTGTTGTGTAATGAAAGTGCTGGTGACCAATTTGTTGAGGCAGGCTCACAGAGGAATGCAGAGTCACCTCAGAGCTGAAATACCATAGTTAGAATGGAATCTCACCTACACCTGGGTGGTTGTTGATGTTTTTTGTTTATTTCAGACATTACTCTACAGGTCTGTTTTCTGATGAAAATACATCAGCTGTCTGTTGGCTATATATGTTTATACATCTCAGAGACAGCAAGTCAGTGGGTCCAAGTAATGGTAGGGTCCTAGCATGGTGCTTCAACGTCGCCATACCTTATGCAACCACCACTGTATACACACAAACAGGGAAAACCCAGAGAAACCCAGACATAAGCCCATTTCTTGAGTCTTCAGGAATTCCTACAGCAGTACAGACAGCAAATGCAACACGCAGCATAAACCAGCAACAATCATCCTACAACGCAGTGTGCTGCCGTGAAAGTGTCACTACAAGACTAAGGTCAAACGCGTATCTTTCTCTTATCAGAAATGTCAAATTGTCAACGAAAACTTCCTGGACTAATAACATACTCTCAGGAGAGGGCTGTGCATCTTTATCTTAGATCTTGGTAAAAAAGAAAAGGACACTAACAGTCTGAAAATGTGAAAGACTGCATGCTGGCTGTCATGGATGCATACTTTTGCCAACTATCCTGATTATCCTGGTAGATTTCCATTTTTCACCCCCCTATCCCGGTTTCCTCCTGCGACCAAAATTCTCATTTCACCCGATTTATAACAAAATTTCTAGCTTCCCCCATTTAGTTATTGCAACCTGATCATGTTAATGTGCATCATAGGAGTATTAATGCTATGTTTGACCTTTTGTCAGCTTATTACTGATTAATTCTTTCATCCCATCTTTCCCTCTCTTCACTGTTTAGCTTGGTTGGCCAAAAAAAATCACTAACAGAAATACTTCTGGGAAATTATGAAAAGAAGATTTTTAAAGTTCTAAAGAAAAATGGTATGAACATAGACAACATAAATGGGAAACAATGAATAAATCACTTGTCACAATCACTTTTCAATACATTCATTTGTGTTGATTAAATACTTGCCGTTACTTGCTGCTCACTTGCCACTAAAAATGGTCCAGCTGAATAAACTGAATTTGTAATTAAATAACCCTGGTGTAAATGATCAACCACGCAGCTGGTAAAATACATTGCTTGTCTATTTTCTGCCACTATGAATTATTCCACAGATAATACTGTACACTATTGCTGTCTAATTAGTCCAAACCCCTGTGACAGTATCTTTATGCTTTAAGTTTTTTTTTTTGCAACTGCTTCTGACATACTGACATACTGTCATGCTTTCACTTAACAAGGTAACTGATAAGGTACATTATTTTTATGCTGTGAGCAAATTGTAATGTTTAAGTCTAGCAGTGACAGGGCCTGACACCAGGTAGTGGCAAGATGACAAGTCAGAGGGTGAAAGAGAAGTAAAGCCAGTGACCAGCAAAATGATAGTCAGATGATTATTGTCACTGTGACAATTCTTCCTTGTCCTTATTTCAAAGTGACATATGTGATGTTTGTGCGGACAATGTCTTCCTGTCTGTGCTTGCTTAGATAAGTGTATGCGTGTGTTTAGTGCGAGTAGAGGAAACTGCATTCTCGCTCGCTCTCTCTCGCTCTGTGTCTCATTCTCATACTTGTTTGCCCTCACTCAGAGATATACTTTCAACAAATTAATGCGTGCAAATGTTGCTTGGAGCTACTAAATATTTACCAAAGTTAGTTTCCTGTGTCTAGGTACTTGGCAAAAAAAGTTCTTTATTGCATGTGAAACCTGTCCACAGGCAGGGTAGGTCACAGGTTATTCCAGTCAATGTTATATTCACTCTGCCACCTCTGTGCATTTTTGAAAATGTATGGCAGAGCTATCAAGATGTGGCTCCACTTTTAGCACTATTGGTTCATTATCCACAGAAAAATTACAAAAGTAGGAAGCGTCATATAAATTTTGTTTTCAAACTACTTTGGTCTCTGGGGTGTTCACGCACTCCTTTTGTCAAATGTTCAACTTCTTCTTACATTTTCAGTTTGTGTATGTGTACACACATGCATGTTTAGTAGACATTAAGAGTTAAATCAGTGCTTTCACCCGTATTATTTTTCTAATTCTGAGCACTATGACAGGAAGTTGTGCAAAAATAGCAAACAGGATGCTTCCTTATTCATCCCAATTATAGCTTACTCTTATCGCTCCTATTCCCTCCTTTCCATCCATTGTGCATGGAGGTACAAGTGGGCTAGTGCATGGACATACACACAGCCCTCTCTCAGGTGCTTATAGGCCTGGATGCTTTAGAGACCTGGATTGTATTTAAACATACAAGGGCTTTATCATTGGAGACTAATTGGCAGGTTTGAAATATTGCAAACTGGAGATGGATGGCACTGAGCATCTGTATTATGCTGAGTAATCAGGATGGGTCTCTGCTGTTGAGGGTTTCCAATTAAATTCACCTCCTGTAATGTGGTAGCAGATATATGTTGGTGTCTGTGGTGAGTGACCCCTTTTGTAATGTAGCGAGTTTTGTTGTATAGGAATGTAATTTTTAGCTGACAGGGTTGGCTCACCTGTGTGAGTGTGCACGTGTCTGGGTGTGTGTGTGTGCGGGCATCAGGGATACAAAGAGTGGAGGAGAAATGACATGCCGTCATTAGGCATAAGAGCAAGGTATAGACCTGTACAATAGGAAAGGTAACCTTAAATGACTGCTGTTGTGATCTGGCGCTATACAGAATATAAAATAAAGTTAACGTGACCTTCTAGGTAGGGCGAGAGGTGCCGTTGGCGCCCTGCTAATATAATGGTAGGGAAAACGTTGTAGTTGTTTTTCGTGTGTTGAAAACATGTCTCTGACCATTGGTGCATGAACAGAACTCAAAACTGAATGGTATGTGATGGCTAACTGCCATTATATAAGCTGCTGAAATCCTGGTGAATGTGTGCTTTCCACCACAATAGCAAACCTGATTGAAATGGCATTTTTTATCAGATAGCATTTTAGTTTGAAATGCCCATCCGTAGTCATGTGTTACTCACTTCATATTATTAGCTGTCAGAGTGTGTTTTTGTTCACCTTGTTGACCTGTTGCTGCACCCGCACCGTATGACGTTGTTAGCGTAAACGTGTGTGATTGTAACAACCTTTTGACTTTCGATGTTCAGTGGTGGCTTAATGTGTGTAGGGGACAGAAGCCAGAATGAAGCATTAATAAACCAAAACCACCAATATCATATCTCTGTTGATTATTCCTGTGAACTTTGATTACTCCTTTGATTATGTTAAACCTAAGTCAAATTTTGCATTACTATTTAGTTTATTTATTTTCTCAAAACATACAGAGTTTAATAGCGTGACTTAATACAAGGGACAGATTTACGCTATCAATGATATTGTGTGTTTTACTTGAAACAATGGCAGTCTTATTATATTGTTTTATTATATTGCAATCTGAATATTGTTCACAGTAATCACATTATAACTTTTTTTGCCAAATTGTGCAGCCCTAGTGTCACATTTTCAGAATTTTGTTGACTTTATTGACTTGGTATCAAAGTATTGGTTCTTGTGACATCTCTAGCTGTAAACCACTTGTTTTCCCCTGATTTCCTGTTCTAATAAGCTTTATAAAACAAAGAATATTTTCTCACAGGCAACTTCTTTCAAGCTTTCTGTTTTTCTGTGTGTAGTTTTATGATTAGTAAACAGGCCAGTCAGAAATCTACTTGTGTTCCTGTGTATATTTGTGTGTGTCTGAAACCTTATGTCAGAGTTGTTGAGTAAGGCTGGCTGCACTATCCAAGATATGCAGCGTCATAAGCTGTCAGTGTGCTTGTTAAGATAGGTTTCCACAGCCTTTTTTATACTAAGCTGTATTTTTGTGCTCCTGTGTAATTTTAACAGAAGTGCAAACATTATTTAGAAGTAAATGCACATTCATCAGCCTGTTTCAGCCCAGCATTCTCCACATAGTAGCAAATACTATATTTTTTTGTGAGATAAGTCAGTCAATATTGTGTTTACTAAAATTGCCAATGAGTGGAATGGTTAGCTGTTATGAGTAGAAAAGAATAGAAGTAGATAAGACAACATATGTGTCATCTTATGCTTTTGAAAAGCGAGGTAGTCACATTGATTGTCTTTTGTCATGAATGATTGAGCTCATACTGCACAATGTCTTTCTTCTGTTAGTCAGCAATAAAAGGCACTGTTATCAGTAAAGTTGCAAAGTAAGTAAGTTGCAAGTAAAGTATTTTGTCTCTATAACCACGACTGGAGAGCTGGACATCTGTAAACTGTTGCTCACAGATATGATTACTACTTACAGTTTATTACCTGTTGTGTATGGGGATCTTAGTTAGGATTACTGTGTGAACCCTCCGTTGTGACTCTTCCTAGTCTCCCCTTGACAGATTACAGCTAATCTCAGCTGCTCTGTGCGTCTCAGCACCATAAGTGTAAACAATATGGCCCTACCTGCTGCTGTCACAACTGAGTGTATCAGGGCATGAATTTCAGTGTGGGATTCTCGCAAAATCTAGCGCTTTCAATGCGGGAGATTTCCGCACACGTTTACAACAAATCTAGATAGTAACAAGAACACACTCTGTGCGTTCTCCGTCCCTCTCTCTACAAGGCTACGAGTGCTACCAATTGGATTTCAGAGGTATGAGCATGAATGCATGCAAACATGGATTGTTGGTCTAGTTAAAACATATATGCACATCAACCGAAGTTGAACCCACTGATTATAAAACAAAAAAACTCTGGAACACGAAAGGAATACTGCAAACAATGATGCAGGTGATGTCAGCTGTACCTGCTCAGCACTCCTCAGGAACCTCAGACAGGTCCAGAAAAGGTAATGTTACGAAAACAAGGCAGCAGTCCAAAGACAAGTTTCAGGCTAACTGGCTAAGATTGTATCCGTGGAACGAATGTAACAAAGGTGAAATAAGCTGCTCAACTTGTAAAATGTACGGTGCTGTGCCTTTGACCAGCTGATGTTACAAAACGTCATCTTAAACTCCCCACTCAGGCGATGTTTCACATACAGCAGCAGTGAGAAGGAAGTGTGAGGTAGATTTTGCAAAAAACGCAAGGGCTGCTACTATTTAAATTGGGCAGTTGCAGTGTGAAGAGTAATTTTGCGCAATACTGACAAATATTGAATCAATCCGACACCAAGTTAATACAGGGCCAGTATCGCCAATGCCGATACTTTAAAAACATGCGTTTGAACTTGCATGTACTTCCCTGTAGTGGAGAACAGTGTATCATAATTAATGGGGTCAATGCATCCTCAGTGTGCTAAATATGAATATTTTTTCATGATCACTAACAAATTTTTAATTTAAAAATAATTGAAACAGTAATTTTAAATAACAATCTATATATGGCCTATATAAAATGCTGTAATCTAGTGTCCCTTTAATAGTAAACACAGAAGTTGTAAGCCATTTTCATATTTCAGATATGAGATAATTTTTAAAAATCCAGTAAATTATTCATGTAGATAACACGTGGGACAAAGACGGTGAGTAACTACGTACATATCTCAAATGCTGGACTCAAGTACAATCTTGAAGTATTTGTATTTCACTTAGTGTGTAGAAAATTGTGAAATTATAGGGTGCCTTTACTTCTAGTAGAATGATTTTCTAGGTAAATACTTGTCCTTGAACATTAATTTTGTGTACTTTATACACATCTGACAAGGGATTTAAATATTATTTAAATGTCTGATAATCTATATTTAATCAGTCAGCTAAAGTAACAGCTGTGATGACACTTACACAGAAAATAACACTGTATTACACTAAAGATGCGACATGATCCTGACATCAGTCAGAATAACACAGCATGTGAAGTGGTGTATCCACACACAGTCAACTCTTTGAAACTGGAGCAAATTACTAAACGTAGAGGAGAGAAATGCTAAAATATCGATTCCGTCACGGTAGTATTGATCCAATACCAATACCAACTTGGCTATTGATACTATTGATATTTGATATTTGATCTGCCAACCCCCAGTGAGGAGAAAACAAAGAGCTTCTCAAAACCACTTACTTTATAGCACAAATGAATTGCGCAATTCAAAATTTGGGCATCTAGTTAAATTCATGAAGGAACTACCTTAATGCTACCTTAATGAGAAAGGTCTGTCAGGTGAGCTAGCAAGGGACAGTGAAATAAGAGAGCATGGTTATGAGAGACAAAGGGGCAAAAGTAGTAAGGATGTTAATTCAGCTCAAAGGGATGACCACCAGAAGAGGAGAAGGAGAAAAAGCAATAGTTCAGAGAATTGGAGGTTTCTAAAGAGCAGCGAAATACTATTTAAGGTAAGAAAAGGGCTAGATAAGACTTTTAGTTAGGTTCACAAATAGTGTCCCCCCCCCAAAGTTTAGAAATCCCCCTCAATGTGAAACATATTGAAAAATTAATTTCAGGCCGTGGTGTATGATGGAGTTGATTCCTGTTATTAGAAATGTAGTGAGAGGTTAAAACATTGAGGGTTTTGAAAGTAATGTAGTTACACATGCACACTCGCAGTGTCTCTGAAATCTGTCATCACCTTAACATATAGAAGTTGTAGTACAATAACAGAAGTCCTGTCACAAGTAGATGGAACTGCCAGACCACAAGCAGTAGCAACAAAAGATAAATATTAGTAAATTCCTAAAAATGTATAGCAAGACTTGAAATTTTCTTTTATCAGAACTCTGGACCAAGTTTAATATGCATAGATCCCCGCAACCCATCATGAATAGTCACTTCACATTTAAAAGTATTGACCTTTATATATGCCCTGAGATATCTCTGATAGCTTTGGTACTATACAGATAAATTTGAATTCAGTTGAACTACCTGTATTGACTTGGGCAGTTGAGGTGAGTGCATCATAGCAGGGCTGGGCCATGTGTTGGATTGGTATTTTGTTTTCAATTTTTAAAATTAATTTTTTACTAGATGTAAGTTATTTTAAATTATTTAAAAGATTCATTTAAACTGAGATGGGCATGCTGCAATTATAACTGTATAAGAGTGAAACAAGCTGTAATAAACCCATTACACATCAATCACATCTTTGTTAGTCAATCTTTATTTCTATTTTTTTTTTTTGTTGTGTGTGTGTGTGTAGTGTATTGTGAAATATTGAACAGTGAATGTGAATAAAATTGTTATTTTGAATTGAATGTGATTTGGAAAAATATTAAATTGGCCAAAGAGAAACTCAGAACTAGAATGATTACATTTTATATTCCTGTGCAAAGTAGTGCAATGAAGACATAATTAGTTATTGTGTTAATGCTCCCACCCTCCAAATGTTATTTTAACAGAGGTTGTATTTGTTTGGTTAGTACACTTATGGTTATTTATGATGCTTGGCTCATGTCTTAGTTAAGTGTGTGAAATTTCTCACAGCACAGCTAAGGAAATGACAGACCCTTTCTTGGTCTTCCTCTTTTCTTTTGTATGTAGTTGTTATATAATTCTGTATTAGGCTATAGACAGTTGTTGTTCTTGGGTTTCTTAGACACCACAGGAACAAACACTTCCAATGTCTTTCTTGATTCAAAATGCTGTAGTCATTAGTAGGAGCGGTCAATGAGGCATGCATGTTGGCCACACCTCTGTGCTGATACAGTAGATTGAATATGTTAGGGTATGGTGGAAGTGGAGAGAATTTGTACATGTGGGTGACACTTCTTGTTGGTTCTCGTAATGAGATGCATGTGAATGTTTGAGATATACATTGCAGTATGTGAACTTGTTTCTGTGTGAAGTGTGCTGATGAACACACTGCTTTGCTTGTAAGCAGACTGTGTAAGTCAAAGACTTTAAATGGGCTCTGTGCCACCCTCACTCCTCCAGCTTCTGGAAACAGCCGTTATTTAAGTTTGTAATAGAATGCCTATCACCACAGCACAAAAGTATTTTGTTATTTCTACTGAAATGACTGTTAGATGTGCAAAATAAGCCGAGGTCACTGAAGCGTGTAGTTTTTAAACAAATCAGGTTATAAAGGTAAAGCTTGTTTGGTGGTGTTACAGCAAAAGCCTAGATGACAGCACTGATAGTGAAAATGTTTAATGCAGGAATAAACCAGCAAGAAATATAAACATGATATATCATAGCAATACATTTTATACACCCATACAACACACAAATACACAGAAACAGTAATTACAACAGCCATGAACACTATTAAAAAATATAAGATGTCAGAGTGTCTTTAACTTCATCTCCTTCTAGTTTAGTTTATAGCTTCTTCTAGTTTTGTGGATGTATAAAGTTATTATTTTAAATTGGTGCTGCAGCTGAACTGCACTTTTAATACTGCAGGGATATAGAGATGTAGGTGGTAGTTGGGGGTCTGACTGTATTGTTTTACTGCTTCTGTTATTTTCTTTTCTCTAAACAAATACGAACTCAGACACCCACTACCCCTTGAATTGAGTTGCTTGCCATTAGTGTCACTGACTCAGATGTACTTCCTTTAAATATATCTGTGAATGTTTCTGTGAAACGTTCTTAAAATCTTACTTCTTTCCAAATTACAGGCCTAGCCTTAGTTTGTGTTGTTTAATTTGCCCTCCACCAATTGTCACCCACACACAGCTTTGTACAGTTCGTGGTATGTGACTTCTTATTAATCAGTTCTCTGTTTGTTCATGCAAGTGTATTTGCTTGGCTGTCTTAGCTATTGATTTTGCTCCCTTACATTACCTACACAGGATATTAGGATTTATTATCATATTAAACATATTTGCATAATATCTAAATATACTACAGATCGAGGCTTGGCAATTTAACCATGTTAATTCACTGTACAGTCATTAATATACAAACAATATTGTGCTTTTTTAATACTTGGAAGTTACAACCACTGGAGAGCTTAACCATATTTGTTTTTATGTTGGTACATGCATATGTGTGCGGTTTGATCTATTTATCATCTTATGTGATGTCATTTTCATTTAAGGTTATATGGTTGTGGCACGGTATTCCTTATTAAAATTGACATAGAGTGGCTAAAGCTGTATTTTTCATGTTCTTGGGATTAAAAGTTGTTTTAATTTTGTCCATACACATTAATTAATTATTAATTAATTATTAATTAATTATGAACATTAATATCCATCTTTATTAGATATAATATATAAACAATATAATTGGGTTTCTTATGGTAAAAAGTTAAAAAGGTACAATACAATTCAAAATGGAGTCAAATGGCTGAAGCAAGAAGCATTCAGTCACTAAGCTTAAAAAAAAAAACAAATTTCCAGAGTGCAGGTTAATTTCAGATGACGTGACTGTGATATAGCATTTATGGTACGTTTACACATATGGATATAAAGTACACTACCAGTACAAAGTTTGGACACACATAGTGATCACTGTGTTTTGCATGTCTCCAGCTTTGTTGCCATCATTGCAAAACTGTTCTCTAATGTTTTAAAGTAAATTAATAAACGTTCAGTAGTAAACCTAACATGTTATTGGAAGACAGTACTAATGTTTGCTGATTATAGTCCTCTGTATGTTTATATTTAACTCTTACTCAGTTTGTTACGTTGCTGTTGAAAATGCCAGCTTCCGTTGCCTCCTCCTTAGTGTGCAGGTATGTCATTTCCAGCTGGTACATGACTTTATGAAAAAACATATTCACAGCCTGTTGTGGGACGTTACAGCTGTTTTTAGCACTGATATTTGGACCAGCAGTGTCTCCCCACTGTCTCTCATCAGTTGAACAGTACGGTGGGTTGATGAGCATTTTACTCTCTAATCATATTACAAGGGCTTGCACACCAGTCAAGCCAGAGCGGGTGTATTTCACGATATGCTCCAGATGTGGCCACGTGTTAATCTGACAACACCAAAAACTTGATAAAGACCTTGGAAGATGCTGGTCTGCCTACCCTGCCCTGTGTCTCTCACACCCTTCAGCTGGCTGTTAACGAGGGTCGCATAGTAGTGTTGCTGATGTTTTGGGAATCAGGCGCAAAATAGTTGGATATTTTAAGCATTCTATCTATAATCTCGTCTGGAAGATGTTTATTAATTAAAATGGGATGGCAGTGCCATGCTTGTTTACTTGCCCAGTCTTGTGCTTTTTGGGGGGATCTGAGCAGTAGTCTCCTGTTGTGTATTTTATTTTGTCACAGTCAGAAAGCATCTGATCACAATGTTGAAAGTTATTGCACTTTTTTCCAGTTATTGCAGATTTTATAATAAAAATGCTGCAACTGCAATATTAAGTAATCATATCAGTACATGGTATCAACAAGTACTCAAATGTAAGTACTTGTACTTTGCCAGTAAAAAAGTGGTATTGCTACATCCCTAAACTTACATACTTTTCAATTACAATAATTACATAAAATCTGCTTTTCTTTCAAAAACAATTTTTATGTGTCCAAACTTTTGACTGGTAGTGTATGTGGGCCTGAGTGCTGGCAAGAATCTAGTGATGCGATACATATCATAATAGAGGGATTATGATTCATTACATAGTGATATATTTCAGTACTATTGTGTTTTTAAATGTAATTTTAGAAAATTTGTCATAGTATAAATACTTTGCAGTACTTTTGTTTAAACAAATTGGAAAGTTAGCCACTTTCTGCCACAAATCTTTGGATGTTGACCGTTAATTAAAAATTAATACACTATATATTTTCATATGTTCTGTGTAAAAGACCTACTCTGTTGTAGAGAATCAAAGGGAGAAGAGGTGTAACTTTGTGGTAATAGTTTATTGTGAGAAAGGCTACTTCCACATACACAAGACATTTACATGATTCAGACTCAAAGTCGTCATGCATCATGTACAATATTTCTTTGTTTTCACATTGCGTCATTTCAGTCTCAGTGATCACATGGTAAACACGTGGATCACTTAACACAGGAATGTACCAAGAATGTGCATGTATTTGATTGATCAGCATAGCATCTTGAAAGATGAGATGATCAACTTTTTTCCACAAGTTGAACAGGTTAACTTGCATTTTTCTAGATGATGTATTTTGGAATTTAAGGAAGAATTTGTTTTTTAGGTTGGTTGCATGGCAGGAATATGACATGCTTGCCCTTAGATAATTGATGGACTAAAGTCTTTTAAACAAAAATTGCATTGCTTTATTCTGACCTATTTAGAAGCTCTTTGGTTGCTGGTGGTCATTAGAAAACAAGCAAGATGTTGTTAGAAATGTTGAGTAGGGCTGAAGCAATTCCTCGAAACTTGAATAATTTGATTACAAAAAATTCTCGTTCTTGGCCCCAAAGCTTTGTTCAATCTACGTATGTGCTTACAGTGCCTCATAGTGCCTTTCAGTGCCCAGTATTCAAACCCCTTGAACTTGCATTACAACCACAAACTTAAATGTATTTTATGTGATAGACCGACACAAAGTATTGCACAATTGTGTAATGGAAGGAAAATGATATGATGATGATGGTCTTCAAGATTTTTTACAAATAAAAAACTTTAAAGTGTGGTGTGCCTATGTATTCGTGCACTATGCACTAGTGGACAAAGGGCATAGTATATTTGCAGAAGACTGCTGTCAAAGTATCACATGCAAAAAAAACGGTTAAAAATTGGTCTCTGGAAACACAGTTATCAGGTTAGTCATTGTGGACACAGTCAAGTTTAGATTTACCTTTCTGACCTCAATGTTCTTCATTTTTATATTAAACAATGCTCAGTTCAGAGTGTTGCAAAAAGATAGAGATTGCAACTGTGACCTCTTGTTTTAAGTGTTAATGGGTGGGGGCGGTTGGGTTTGTGTCTTTAACAACAGCAGACCGAGGACAAGGAGCAGTCATGCAGCAAATTTGTCCCAGTTGGACAAAGAATCATAGTATCTCTCTCACACACTCTGCACTGAAATGCAGCTTGAGTCAGTAGGTTAGTGAGGTGCTTAGCAGCATTAGAAAGTGAAGATAGGATGTGACAGAACTGGAGGACATTCAATTCAGGGTAGCAAAGTGGAGTTATTTAAATGCTTTAGAAGAAATATTGCATTTGCTGTTTTGGAGATGTTTTTGCCTTTTTTTCTTTTGTTCTCTCTGACTGGTTTTATTAGTGTTTATGTTTTTCCTTGCTACTGGGTTTCTTGGAAGTTGACTTGGCATGTGTCATCAGGCAGGCTTCCAGTAAAATAGTGACTGCAACATTATCATTCTCTGCTCACTTAATATAGATCAAAAATATGTCTTTCAGAGTGTCAGTAGTGCAGCAAACTTCAAACTTGCTTTCCAAGGCTTTTCTGCTCTGGCAAAGTAACCTCTTAAAAGTGGAAGGGAAGGTTTTCACCTTGGAACAACTATTAACCAAACAGCTTTCTGGGTGTGTAAAATGGCAGAGTTGTTGGTGATTTCCTGCTTTGGTTATGTGTGTTGGAAACTTTAGCACTTCTGGGTGTGCCTACTGAAGCACTGCTTCCCCAGCATGATATCATCAAGTATGTAGCCATGGCAACACTATAAGCAATATTGACCTGCTGTGGTTAGCAAGGTGACACACACACACACACTACTCTCACTGCACTGTATGGTGACATGCATCTTTTTCTTCACTGTTGACATGACACAGTAATAATAGTGTTATTTACTTAATTCATAATGCCCTTAGGTGAATACAAGGCATGTCATTTTCTTATCACATTTATAATGTTTGTCAGAAAAATAATTTTTCCTATATTATGCACAATATCAACCTAGCCTGAATTTAAAATGAGCATCTGACAGAGCTGTGCTTGACTCATTTGCTTGAAAAGTGACCTGCTTTCTGTCAGTCAGCTTGTACTTAGTTTGTATTCTTTCTCTGTTTTACATAATTTACCCAACCACTTTCAGGACTTGCTGCTTAAATATGTATGTGCACATTGGTGCAGGTATATACACGTGCACATTGGTGCAGGTATATACACATGCACAGATATCTCAGTTGACTTGCTCATTATATCGCTGTCACAAGTCAGATGTCTTCTGATTTTTATTCTCTTCAGCTGTCCCCTTATAGACAGATTGGCAGAGCCCTCATGCATCATGCCACTGCAGAAAGTTGTAAAGTGTTTTAAATTTTGACTCTGTCACTCTTGACTTCTTGCTTCTGAAGTTTGAGCTGCTTAAAACTGTGTAGTTTTAATTTATTGTAATTACATTAATGTAGAGGTCTATAAACAGAAGCGTCTAAGGATGTGACTTTACCAGACATTTTTCAGTTGGTACCAAGACCTCTGAAATTATACAATACTCTATACCAATTGCAATACTACAGAAAAAAACAAAAAACAAAACTTTTTGGCGTGTAAATGTAGTGAAAGACTATGCAAATAATAGGCTTAATTACAATGGTGTATGCACAACATAAGGCAGCTGCACACACAGTGTACTAATACACATACACACACATACAGCTGAACAATAACAGTTATATAGTAATGTAATAAGTACCAAGTTCATGTTATTAGCCATCAGGGCACCAGGGTAGATGTGGGATTATCATTGCCTAGCTAGATGCCAGATTAACCTTCGTATCTTACATTGTCTATCTTTTTACACTGTTGGCTTAACATAACTCAGTGAATAGGTTGAATAAAAAGTTTTTGTTTTAATTATTTGTTGTTAATAAAATGAATGCAGGATCTTTTGTTTTTTGTGTTTAGTTTTTTTAAAAAACGGCCATATTATAACTTCTCCACTATGTAGAAGTTGTTCACTTGGGGAAGTGATGGTTC
>OMLM01009535.1:22496-39925 GCA_900302695.1 Helostoma temminkii
ATTAAAGACATATCATACAGCAAGTTAAGATCCCCTAACCTTTAATTGTTGGCAGTGTCTGTTTTTCTTCTAATGATTTACAATAACATATGTTCCATCAGTCGTGATTTTACTGTTTTTGTATGTTTGTTTGGCAAAAACCCATAATTACGAAATTTTGGGGAGTACCCAAAGGAAGCATTTCTGTGGCTCCGTAATTTAGACTTTGTGGCACAGTTTATAATTGACCTTGCATGAACCTCTGAAAAATATGATACATTTACAGCTCTGTTTAAGGGTACATTTATTTAACATATGTGGACCTGGAATCACAGAGGAGTAATATAGCTGTTGTCCCAGTTATCCCATAATGTTGGGCTATTTTATGATTATATATATTGTGGGACAATGTCAGTTTTGTTATACTGTTCATACCATACAAGTTCCATGTATATGATATGTCCCATATCACTGGTTGCATGTTGAGAGTAGTGCTAACCAATGAGTTTGACTGCCTGCAACAATAATATATTTTACATCTGGGTAATTATTATTCTAACTATTAAAGATTTTAATATTGCAACGTATTTTTTAATTTGCATGTAATTCTACAACTTAACAAATAGTTAAATAGCAAAAAAAAGGTAATATAAATAAGTAATAACTAAATACACAGATCTGTTAGGTGTGAAGACCAGGGAAAGTACAGCTGTGTGAAATGAACAGAAACTGAAACATTATCGACGTGTCTAAACGTGAATCAGCATAATGTGATACTATATTGTGAATATTTTAGGTTATGGATCCATTATCAGGATGCCTCACATATGAATATTTTGTTATAAAATGGTGCCTTACTATATACTATACACACTATTCATAAGAAGCATGGCTTTATAAATTAGAAATATGAACTTGTTATTGGTGGATTTTATGAGTCTGCAAGACACCACATTGTCTTTGCTGCAAATAAAAGAAAACGTGTAAAGGAATAAAAAGGAAAAACTCATTCTATTGCACTGTTCAGCCTCCAGCAACCTAGTGACGTTAGTGCAGTACATTAATGCAGCTGATTGGCTGATATTGAAGACCAGCCAAGCTCTGTTAATTCAGTGTCAGGTAAATATTGTATTGATAAAAGCTGAATCTACATACAAGTTACTTTTTACTCCTAGTGACAATGCATCCAGGTGAAGTTGTCTTAGACATACTCTATCTCCAATGTATCATGCTGACCTTTCATCTAACCCCAGTAAAATCAAGGCCACTTCCCACATCCACCAAGAAGGCCACAGTTAAGAAACCACTTTAATGGGGACAAGTGGTTGTCAGAAGTTTGACATTTAATAAAAAAATGAAACCAAACTCCAGGATGTATTTGTGTTTCTTTCCTCTGACTGATGAAGCTACTTGGATGAGAAGTGAAACTTATCAACTTAACGAGAAAGAAGTCCAGTTGCCATGACTCAACTTCCAGATGTTGAGAAGCCTGTTCTTGTTAAACTCACAGTCTCCACATGTCTTAACTTGCTCAAAAGAGGAGAAAGCCTAACATAAAAAGTGACGTTAAGTTAACACCACCCACAACAAAAGTGCTCATATACTAAAGGGCCAGTGTTTCATACAGATTATTGGATCTAGATGGGCTTTATGTAATCTTGCAATGCATCTTTAATTCAAAAATGCATTTGTTTTTTTTCTTATTTCCTTTAGGAAAAATGTCTTTCACAAAGATATATTTTGACATAATTTCAGAAATATAGAAGTGGAGTTATGACGATTTTTAGCAAAATTAAAATAGCAAAAGAAAAATAAGTGGACATCACATTTAAATTTACACAGGAAATTACACATTATACGCATGAAGGCTTTATTGTAGTTGTTAGTGGTAGGTAAGGGGGACATTTACTAAAATTAACTCTGTCATTCACGCCATCTAGTGCTGACAATGAGTATTTTCGGGCCCTCTGTAGCGAACTTCATTACCCAGAATCCATTGTGAATTGATGCGGGCCGCTAAATGCCCTAAAATAAATTTTATTGCCGATGTATGTCTCATGTACAAAATTCACAGCTCATAAAAAACATCGTCTATCAATAATAACTAAATATTTAAAGGGCGGAGTTTATTGTGAAACAATGACATGTTTTCCAGGTGTTTCAAAAATGGGCGGCGACATTTGTAGTCAGCTAAATTCCATGTGTCAGGTCCTCAGCCTCCGGTGTCATTGGTGAATGACCGAAGATGTCTCACAGCAGGTTGTTTGCCAGGCTGCTCTGTAAGTATTTTAACAAATTACACTTTAAATCACTTTAAATGTTTGGGTAATTTCGTTTCTGCAATGGAAATGTTCGTTGGCTTTGTGCTGTATATTAGCTAAGCTATGCGGGTTCAGACACTCTGCCACTGGCTAGCAAAGCTCCCCTGTGTTGACTGTCAGTTAGCATTTAGGCTAGTTAGCCGTATGAGTTTGTCAATTGTATTTCCAATAGTAACTCTCCAACAGATAGCCAGTAAGCTAACTAGCTTAGCTACCTCTTCGCTAATGTCCAACAGAAATGTAACTGTCTGCCAACTTGGACTAATGCCAGGGAAGGTGTTGATTTTTGACCTTGCTTGTCCGTTTACTCTGAGCTGTTTTATCATTGGTGTTAGTCTATGTGTAGTTTTGATCTAGCACTGTTTGGTAGCACCTACAAAAGCTGTTCAGTTAATCTGTCTGCAGTCTGCGTCGTTATAGTTCGGTGCATTTTAGACATTTGACACCCGTGTTTGTCCCAGACGATGTTTTGACAAGTTGGTGTGAGTGGTGAATATCAAGACATGAATAAGTGTCACTTTGTTAGGACGATCAATCTAAGCGGTCCGCTGAACTTTGCACAGTGAATGTAAACGCAGTAGTTATGTTGTCTCTGACAGATAGTAGACCAAAGTTCAGTCCCTCAAGGTGCTACTGGTGGTCTATTAGCTGCACAAACATACTCTGCGTTGTAAAAAAAAAAATTGAAGTCGATTCCGAAAGAAGGTCTTTAGCTTCACAACCTAAACAGAGACTCATAGGTTGTCATAGCACTCATTTATTTTCTTATTTTTTGTGCTATTGTACCTTCTTGCAGTAGTTTGCCACTAGTGGGTAGCCTTTTCATGCAGGGTTTAGGATGGTCATACTGCAACACGAACATTTTTTTAATCAATCGGATAAATTAGCTTATACTTTGGACATCTGTGCATCAAACTTGTGCACTGAAGATCTGCCTGTTTTTGATTTATGGAGGTCACTGTGTCATGATGTGTTGGGAAGCGCATCTGAATAAAGACATGCCCATATGTCTGCTTCTTTTTTTAGTTATTGGTTAGTAAAGTGGTTACTTTGGAAATTGATCAAATAAAAAAATCAATGTTTTCATTTAGTTGTTTTCTGTTGATTGACAAAGGGATTAATTATTAAAATTGTGCAAGCAAATAAATCTATTTGTTTTGACCTTCAAGATGGTGAATACAGCTTTATACACACTACTTACTGTTATAAATTTACTGTTATAGCTATGTTATAGCTCAAATAAAACTGTGACCAAGTTGAATGTGAATGGTTAATGTGTTTTTGCACTAACACGTCAAAAAAGAAGTGCAGAGAAACTTGAGAATCCTGGTTACTGCAAGTCTGTGTATACCTGCAGCAAATGAGTAATCTGATTTCACCTCTACATTGAACTTTTGGGAGCATGGTTCACAAACTTTAATGGAAAAGAGACAGAAGAGACAGCTTTCTAACTATTTTATTTATTTATTTTACTTGGTGGAGCTGACCAACAGTGCTGTGAGAGAGACATGCAGACAGACACAACATACCTTTTCACAGTACAAACTATCCAAATTAACAAAGTGAAAAATACCTTATTTAGGCGTCTGCTGGGCACTTTGTGTAAGTTTCTATGTTACTCTGACTTTGGGTGGATTTTGTTTTTAAAATGAGGCACATTCACTCTCCCCTTTCATCCAGCTGCTCCTCTCTGCTGACAGTCTGTGTGGGGTTTCTCTAATCTCCTACCCTGATTACACAAACCAGGTTTCTCTATTTACATGACAGTTAACAAATCAAATTTCTTGATAAAGCCGACTGTAACCTGGTTACTTGTTTGCATGTAAATACACTGACTATGATACTGTGAATGGTGAAGCATGTTGCTACCTGCTACTTTGTCTAGGGTAAGGTTGTAACTTAACATATGTAGTTGTTCTCTTAATACTTGTCTCCTAGTAGATGCAAAACTTCATAGAGCGTCCTTTGCACTTTGATCTCAGTGTGCCTTGCTACTTGTCTAAGGCTGAAACTTGACAACAGCTGTCTGCAGCTGCTGTCAACAAAGCTGATAAGAGCTATGATACTGAATTGAACCGCATAGTTACCATACAGGGTGGAAAATCAACACATTGATCTATAATATGTAAAAAACAAAACAAAAAAAACTTTACACTATAAAGATGTGGTCGTAATATCACACTTTCACTTTCACAAATTCATAGCATTATCGTATCACAAAATCATAAGTGTATTTTTGACTTAGAGATGCATTGTAATGTTATATAAAGCACATTTAGATGCAATAATTTGCGTGAAAGACCGGCCTTTTAATATATGAGCATCTTTTTGGGAGTGGTGTTAACTGTAAAGTCACTTTGCATGCAAGGCTTCCTCTTGTGAGCAAGTTAAGCATTATCACATTGTCATATGTACCTCAGTGATTTAAATGCTACATAGTGGAAACATCTGTCTAATTAATACTGTAATCATACATTTTAGAAGAAGAATGTTTGTGTCACATGCAGTAAATTAGAGGTCAAGTCTGCAGACGAGCTAAAGTTTGTTGCCTAAACACAGAGGTCTAAAGTCCAAAGGATAATATGTTGTAAGAAAAGACAATAGACGACTGTTTTTAAAGTTTTTATTATTCACAGTGAAACTGCATTTTATATTTAAACAGCAGCTCAGATGTATGTGCATTTGTCCACCTCCATTGTAAGTATAAGAATGGAAGTGTAACTGCAGGTTGTAGTGCAGGTGTTGTCCTCTGATTCAATGAACAAGTGGAGAGGCATATTTGATTCTTTAAGGTTGTGATCTTTAATATCAAGCTTTGTTCTTAAATCTGCAACCAAGTCAGTTTTCACCTTTTTCTTTTTATCTTTCTCCGTTTAGTGCAGCACAGTGGAGTCAGGCACTGTTATACGGGAACAAGAAAAAACCTCTACATCAACAAGAACACAAAAGTCATCTGCCAAGGTTTCACAGGGAAGCAGGTTTGTACTGAACTTTTACTATCAAAATGTTATTTTTATTATTGCCTTCTCTGTGTCCCCTCTTGCTTCACATCAGATTTGATTACTGTAATGTTGTGAAATCTCGTGTTTTCCTTACTATACACACACACTGTTCTTCCTCTTCGTGTGTGTTCTTGAGTGGAGAAGTTATAAAACCTTATTTCCATAAATTGGTAATATCGACACAATTGGTTTAATCCAGATTTTTACTTCATTACCTAAATTATGTTAATTTGTTTTAAGTTCTAAAGTTAAACTTATAAAGTCAAAGTTATAGTTTATTCACTAATTATAGTACAAAATCACAAGCTTGACTCAGCGAAAGAAAAATCCATTCTTTGTCACTAGAAAGAAAAGCTACTCTGCTGTCCTAGACAATGAATTTGTCCCCATTGTCAAGCGGACAGACACATAGTGAATGAAATGAGTGAAAAGTGTTGAGAAAGGACTGAAATGGTATTTGTGCAATCGAGCAAGACGATTATATTAAAGATTGAATGAATTTAATTAATGTAAGTATAATGTTACGACTTGTTTGGAGTGCTTACTGAAAACTGTTTGTTCATGATCTGTGTAAATGCTAAAAACACATTCTTAGATTATTTTTTTATGAGCATTGTGCTTTAAATAAACCTCTAAACCTGGTTTGCTTTTACCTTAACTTCAGCTTTTTAATTGTAAAAAGTATCAGTCCTTAGTCATCGTTTTAGTCAAGAAAAATAACTTTGTGTGACAGGTTGTTTATCTTTTCACTTATTTTTCAGCTGCACAAAAAAGCACACTTGTCACTTTGAACCATGTCCAGTCAAGGAGAATTAAAAGTCTTGGCAAAAGTGTTCAACAAACCAGAAATGTGGACTTCACAGATTTATATGCCCCTCTCTGTCCTTACACACAATCCATTTTTCATCTTCCATTTTCTCTTCAGCATAATAAAAGGTTGTTAAATATAGTTCCAGTGAACACTTCAGTTAATTAGAAAAAGATGAGGAATGAAGCAAGTGCTATTGAGTGCACATTGTCGTGTCTTTCTGCCTTGATAAGCAAGCCATTTTTCACATTTATTGTCCCAACATTTGTGATAATAATGACTGGCAAAAACAGCTAAGTTAGCAGGGTGAAAGAGTCTATTACACTGGGGAAAAACGCTGATTCATAGCTTCTAATTCGTCTTAATGGGCTAGTTATAATTTTACATTAAGGTCATTTATTTGCACTTGTAGTTATAACCCCTGGCTACTTTATCTACATTGTTTCAGCATTTTCAGCAATAATTAACTGACTGTAGACTGATAGGATTTGTTCAGCTGAAAATCCATCTACTCCTCAGTCATGCTCTGAATATCTCTGAAAGTACAACAGACTTTGACTCGCATGATTTTACCTCACAAAATATACTCTGCTTTCTTTATTTTTATTTCTGCATTATCTGGTTTATTTTCTATTTCAAATGGGCTCAAACTGTGAAATTTAACAGAACACTATGAACAGCAAGTACTAAGAGCTGTCTGCGGTAACAAACACTATGTTCTCTATTTGTTTTAAATACTTCAACGTTCAGTCTTCTGCATATTTTTCTACACATTTCTTCAGATATCTGACATATTAGGTATGTGTGGGTTTGAACAGTTTGGCTGCACAGCATGACTTTGTACTCATTTACCAACAGATGTATGACTTTGAACAAGATTTATATAGACTAGACTAGAAATTGGCCAGACACACAGCTTACTGCATATATACAAGATTTTATACTACAGAAATAATATTATTTCTACTTGTTACTAATAAAAACATCATTATGGTAAAGTAATTTATATATTTCTACTACGAGCATCTTGGTAAATAATTTAAAATGCAAAGTTATTTAAAAGTTTCTGTTTACGCAGAACCAAATGAGTTGACTTTCTGAATGTCGGGGAGAAGATGCACCAGCAGTGACAAGTCCTTCACTGCTGCCTGCATGGAACTGACAGAATGAGAAATATTTTTTGCTAGCTGTCTTTCCTGGGAGATATTTACAGTCAGTGTTGAGAATATCCGAAGCTGCTTTTGATTTGTTTTTCAAATGTTCAGCAAGGAGATTAAACTTAAGCTTACATCATTATTTATCTGTCAAGAACATTTCGATTCCTTCTCATTGAATATATTTAGCAGGAGCTTCATCCCCTAGAAGAACCCACCCCGACCTCTGTATCCTTCTCTTTACTCAGCAGCACAGGTGATTAATCCTGCGTGGCAGCATATTTCCTCCCGCTTCCCTGTCTGTAACGATATCTCAAGGTTGATGCTACAGAAGTGGCTGTACTACCCTTCATTACACCCTGACTACTCTGACTCTCGCTTTCCTTACAGGGAACGTTTCACAGTCAGCAGGCTCTTGACTATGGCTCCCAGTTAGTCGGAGGTGTTTCCCCCGGGAAGGGTGGTAATACACATCTGGGCCTGCCAGTCTTCAACTCCGTAAAGGAGGTACGTACCGTATGATTCCATGACCATCTGTGGTTGTCCCTTTTTAAAAAGTACACATGTGTGGTAGTGACCAGACATCTTATGAAGGACTGCTTAGCTTTACAGAATATATTCGAAGAAACATTAGGTGGCACTGTTTCATAACCTTTGAATTTCCATTTTTAATACACCTCTAATACCTTTATTCCTCACCCCAGGCAAAGGGGGCCACAGGGGCAGATGCCACTGTGATTTATGTACCTCCTCCTTTTGCGGCAGCAGCCATCATTGAGGCCATTGATGCTGAGATGCCGCTAGTGGTGTGCATCACTGAGGGCATCCCCCAGCAGGACATGGTGAGAGTCAAGCATAAGCTGCTGCGCCAGAGCAGCACCCGCCTCATAGGCCCCAACTGCCCAGGAGTCATCAATGTAAGCCCACACACACCCTCTCTCTCTCTTTCACACTCACACTTTTTATTGCTGTGACTAAGACGGCTGAAAGTACAAACTGTATCTCAAGGGTTCTGGAGTAATTCAGATTTAATGCATTAATATTCTGCATATTGAAACTAAACCCTTCATGCGGCATCATTTTCATCATTTTCTGTTTTTTGTTCGCGTCTGTGCCTTTGGTAATGATTAATAATGTCAGTTATTTGGGTTGAATAATAATCTGGATTTTAGGGTATAGAAAAATATATATTTAATTTTATTTTTGTATATTTTTAATACAGCTAAATCAAAAAAATAATTTTATGCACAGATAAATAAAAATAAACAAAGGGAAAAAAATTGAACTGGGGAGTTTAAAGTTGGGGAACTAGAGGCATGACATTTCTGAGGGTTATTGAGAAGCTGCAGTGGAAAAAGTAAAAAAAACACTCATGATATACAGGATACATATTTGTATGTCAGAGTGATTGGTCCTCACTTTAATTCAAATGTATTGCGTATTTATTTGCAGCCCGGAGAATGCAAGATTGGGATCATGCCAGGTCACATTCACAAGAAAGGAAGAATTGGTAAGACCTGAGTTATTTGATGACATTTATGTAAGCATACTTTCATTTTCCAACACTTTAATTTCCTTAGTTTTTATATCCTGAATGACAGCTAACTTGTTTATGTCTAGAAACAGAAATTCACCCACTGAGTCAAGGTTCCCAGCAACTTTAAATGTCTGAAATGTAATGGAACAACTTGATTCATACTAATACTTTTCTTCTCAAATTTTTTTTTTACAGTACTCTAGTTAAATCCTAGATTGAGCCTCTGGTGTTGACAGCTTGATAGGCAGTTTGTTCTTCTGTTGGCCAGTGAACCTTTACAAGAAGTCTGTTTTTATAGTAAATAGACGGCCATCACTCCCCAAGCACAGACAGAACAGCTGTTACAAAGCTTTGTTGTTTTTGCTGTCATGTTGTCAACAATTTGCTCAAAGTTGGACAGAAAATGACAGCTGCATTTTATATTGTGTTATCACCCTTGAGTGGAGAAGTGTATAGAAGTAGTTTTACCAAAAACACCATCGAAACTTTATAAGATGTTTTTTTGTTTTTTTTAAATCCATTTTTCAGGCATTGTGTCTAGATCAGGAACCCTGACGTATGAAGCTGTGCACCAAACTACGCAAGTTGGGCTGGGCCAGTCAATCTGTGTTGGTAAGTTTGCACAGACCTTGGTATATTCAAATTTAGCACATAGGAGGACAGCTCCTAATTTCCTATTCAGATATAATTAAAATAAGTAATTACCTTGAAACAAAATTATAATTTAACAGCAGATAACGTCTAGTATAAATATATTACATTAATAAAATATCGTAAATAAATAAAATATACATAAAGTGTTTAGCTTGAAGATTGGATGGTTACTTGATACCAGCTTCTCACCACAACATGGATACATTAAATCTAAGCTTCATTGTGAATCTTGAAAAGACTTATTAGATCTTATTTGCAAGAAATAAAAAGCAACAGTGTATTAAACTGTCAGAAGTTGCTGTCTTTGAATGAACAGATGCTCCGAGTGGCTCAGATTAGAGCAGGAACTTAGTCCTCAAAATTTATACCATAAAATTGAAACAAAAGGAATTCAGAATTCAATACCATTACTACTAATAAATGAACTATGATTATCTTTAAATACATGTTTTATTGCTTCAGTTTGTGTTTCAGCTCATGTTTCTTTTGTCTCAGTTTAGCTTCAACTTTTTGTATCAACATGTTATTGCACACAAGCCTGTAATATTATCACATACTGAAGAAACAAAGTTCATTTGGTTGTAAATTCCAGTTAATACAGCGATCTTAGAAATTCCCAAGTGCGGACGTGTAATTTCACATTACTGTCTTCCTGTTAATACATGTTTTTCCTTCCCTACGTTCTGTCATAACTTTATTTCTGTAATTTACTGATTGCTGTGGATGCTGGTGCATCATATCAAGTAACATTTCACTTTATTTAATTTAACGTACCCATTAAACAATCTTGTGTTGCTCTTACTGACATTCTCAGTAAAATGGTCGGATGAGAGCCCATTCCATCTCTCCTCTCTAAATTAACTGAACTATTTATACTGGGAACGTCTGGTTTTAATTAATCAGAACATCTGGCCATGCTGAATGATACTATTAAACCCAGCTCTGTTACTTCTGGGCAACACAGAAAATATCAAATTAATTATTTTACAAAAACAAATAGTTTTGTCGAACTTATTTTCCACCAGAATATCAATATTAAAGGGCTTGTTGGACACCCGCATAAACTGAAAAACAACTTGGCTTCATTATTATTTAGACATTTTAATTATGAAGAGTTCTCTAGCCAGACTTCATAAAGCCTGTGCCGCAACAGTATTAAATATTGTAGAGTTCATTAACAGGGTTTATTGGTAGTTCTGCTAGCGACTTCTTAAGTCTGAGTATGACCTAGGGGCGAGAGCAAATTACAGTTAATACAGTATTTAATATCACTGTCATCTTTGTTGCTGGTAATTTGCTTCTCTTTGATTATTATTCATGCATTTTTTTTTCTTGATGTAGCCAGGATTTTTAATGGCATGAATATAAATATAGGTGACATTTTTGTCTTTGTGGAGGTTTGCCCAGCTTTTATAGTTGCTGGTGTAATTTTCTGTTGGAATTATTTAAAAAAAATGTTATTGGACCCTTGCGATTTAAAAAATCTTTGTAAGTCATGTTCTTTGGATATGAAAGGAAAGGTATCAATTAAATATGTTTTGACATGAAGGTGGTTTCGGACAATCACACCTCATTAAACAAACTTTCGAAGTGACTTTGAAGTAAACTTGGGGAAAAATATGTCTTTAACCTCAGTCCAGTTTTACATATACAATATGATATTGCTATATTAACACTAGATCATATAATTAATCACTGTCGATCCCCTCACCTCTAAGAAGCTTCACACCGTCTTTCAACTCAGTGTTTGGCACCTTTCTGGGGCAACAGTCTGATGTGATCCTGAAATATTCACAGGAATAATCATTTGAGAGTCTTGAGTATACAATAAGTGTTTGCTCTTTCTTCTGTAAGGTATTGGCGGGGACCCGTTCAACGGTACAAACTTCATAGACTGTTTGGAGGTGTTCTTGCAGGATCCCAAGACAGAGGGCATTATCCTTATTGGAGAAATCGGAGGCAATGCAGAGGAAAATGCAGCAGAGTACCTTAAACAGCACAACTCTGTAAGGAAATAACGCACTGTAAAACCATTATCTCACTTCACTTTGCTTCTAATATCCTTTACTGCAGCACTTCACCTCAGTAGATATATCTGTTCATATAAAATATTTATCATTTTCTGGATTAGCTCTTAGTCATGCCCTTTCAAATCTATCAACTGTAGGAACACTGGAAGAGAGAAAAGAACGAGGTGGAACCATGAAAATGTCCATTTTGTCGTAGCCTCAGGCTTCCTCTCTTAGTTTTCTGTGTGATTTGTGTGAAAAAGATAAAGAGTGACAGATGGGCCAAAGGTATGATTCACAGTGCATGTTCCAGAAACCTGCAGTGTTGATGAGCACTGAACCTTTTGTGATGCCCACGTGTGATAAAGAGCAGTAGGGTGATGATTAGCTTACAGAGCCAAGTGTCAAAGAAATTGCAAATGACATTTTTAACTTTTTCTGGTCTGTACTTGGCATTTTGCTCCTTGAAGATGACTTTTATCTGTTCATTTTTCAGCATGCATGCATTTGTTTTTGTGTATGTGCTTGTGCTTATGGATCTCTTGAGCTAAGAAATAGGTTTGATTTGCCCTCAGCTGCTTTAATACATGCAAATCTCCTGCTGGCGTCTCAGAAGAATAACTTCTCTCACTCAACAAATAAAATACAAACACCCTTCACCCAGTCACCCAGAGTGTTGACAGCGAGGGACAGTTCAAATGAAACTAAAAAAAACCCAGCAGAGCATGGGAGTAAGCTGCATGTCTTCCTTTTAAAGTCAATTGTACATAAAATGATGCACTTCTTGTTTCAAAGTGTAAATAGCATGAAATGTTTTTACTCTGCAGTACACTTAAGTCACTTGATTTAAATGCATTCACATTCAAGTCTCTTCTGTATGAGAGCTTCATCACATTTTTCTGATGTGAAGTGAAACTTCTATATGTTACCTTTGATGAATTTCAGCCTTCTACTGACAGGAGAAATCAGTCAACATGACATACCTTACTTTACCTTACCTTACTCCCTAACAAATGGGAAAAGGAAAATAATTGTCAAGTAGATTATCACCTTGTAATGTCATTTTGGCCATATTTTATGTCAGTAGGCCTTTAAAGCCTGTGGAACATGTGTTCACTAAGAAACAATTTTATTATTTATTATGAATTCAATACTCAAAAAAATTGCTAATATGCTCAGGACTGTGTAGATTATGTTTAATTACTTTTTTATGCAGTGACCTGGCAAAATCAACGAACAACATAAATATAAATATATAGATATATATTGTTTTGTTTTTTTTTAAAGACACTGTGGTTCACATTTACTTGACAGGTTCTGCCACAATAGACACATTATGTATTGAATGCTCAGTAAAAGTAAAGGTCTAGTGTCATAATTGATTTGTGTCATGCAACATTAAATATATTGAATGTCTATTTGAGAGGCACGTTATACTAGAAAGGTCAAAACATATTGATTTAAGCATCCATCAGTGCTGCCGTAGAGGTACTGCACACTGTTTATCTAACAACCCTTTAATTCAGTAGAATTCAAGAAAACAAGGTTATACTTCCCACTAGGTTGTGCTGTCAGATTTTATGATGTGTGGTATATTTCAGGGTCCAGTCTTCATCAGGCTCTGCTCTTGTTGCCAACACAACATGGTCTTAAGTCACCTTTATCAAAAAACTGCCTGTCATTGCTGTAATTTCACAGGCTTTCTCAAGACACAAATAGGTTTCACACTGAATTTGCATATTACAGTTGGCTTCATGCATATTAAGCAGGTTGATGTTTTTGTAATTTAAGCTGCTGTGGATGTTTTTTTACTATTTCAGTCTCTTGACTTTTAGCCCAGCCTGTCTTAACTGAGTTTAGCTAACCCTCTTGTAATTCTGTGAAAACAACAGTGAAAACTAATGTGGTCTGGTGAAAGCCTGAGGTTATAAATATGTTGGCATACTTCATGTCTGTGCACACTTGTTGGTTTTGTTCCTGCCTACCTGTTGTGTTTACAGGTGCTATAATTGTCTCCCTTTGACTTATTAAGCTTGTGAATACTATACTTCACCTTGGAGCAGGCTGTTTTGTGTTTATAGAACAAAGCCCTCCGCCTCTCTTGTTTGCACACAGAGATGGGGGAACTACCCTGTTGGTCTCATAATTAAGGTAATATATCTGAACTGCTAACAGCGGAAGACAAAAGGCGGGTAAAGTGAATGGTAGTATGACTCCCTTCCCTGTATGCATTGTTAGTACTCAGTATCAAGGGAGGCAGGGATTAATAGAGTAATTAAACCTCTTTCGTTTGAGGTAGATTTTAGACCTGATTCACATGAGGGTAGTTTGTTTATTCAAAACGTGATTTGATTTCAGATTACTAAGAGTTTGGTGTTGATTTGTTTTGTACTTACGTCTTCAGTGCATGCAACATATGCTTCCATGCACTTTTAGGCTCTTTAAAGTGATAGTCCTCTCTCTGTTAAACTCCTTGTTAATTGTGCAGAAGTTAAAGTCGTGGTAGTAGTTAATTTCTAGTCAAGGTCCTAAACCTTTTTAAGATTGATTTAAAACCTGCTAGTTTTAATTATCAAAAGTCATGTCTGTTTTGCATTAGTTGCTGTCATCTTGTTCCTGTCAGTGTTGGGTTTAAATTTGGGGCTGGAATTGCAGTTAAAGTAGGTATTTGATAGATCTTTCTGTATTGTTTTGGCTGTTGAACATGCCATATTCACTCTGCCAGATGAGCTAAGCTTCAGTTGAAAACCCTGGAGAAAGTGTGTGTGTGTACGCACAAAGCCATCCTCTTCAATTATGTTGTTGTTCCTAAGTATGAAATATTAGCGCCTGTACGTGTGTGCACTCACACCCACACATGCTTGCTGTCCCCCTTGCTGGTTATGATGTTATTGCTGAAGATGAAATATTAGGTCTCTTCACCTTGGAAATGATCTTAACTGTTGAACCTAACATCCATCAATGAGCAAGCAGCACAGACAGGCGCTGAGCTAATCAGTGCCTGCATGACTAATTACCATCTCAGAAATGAGATGATATGAAATGGCAGGAGCCTGAGCCCCTATCTGGTCATACACCAACCCATGCAATTAAATGGCTTGATTGACCCTTTGTTTTAATAATGCAGGCTGAGACAGAGATGGCTGGTTAGACAAGCCTGTTATCATGGGAGCTCCTTAATGGGAGGACATGGCGTGTTTAATTTCTAATGAATGAATGAAATGCAGGTGCAGAAATTGACTCTGTTTTTGTATACCCCTTCCCCATTTACTTTGCCAACTAAGCTTATTCTCTTTACTTACTCTTTACAGTTTCATTTCATTTTCACTCATGTTCTTCTCCACCAGGGTGCTAATTCAAAGCCTGTGGTGTCCTTCATTGCGGGGCTAACTGCTCCTCCTGGTCGTAGGATGGGCCACGCTGGCGCCATCATCGCTGGTGGAAAAGGTGGAGCCAAAGAGAAGATTGCAGCCCTGCAGTCAGCAGGAGTTGTAGTCAGCATGTCCCCTGCCCAGCTGGGCAGCACTATGTTCAAGGTGAGTCACTTCTCGCAACACAAGGATAGTAAATAGTAATTATGGAAATGTCATAATTGTACAGTTTTAGTGAGATGTGCCAAAGGACGGGACCACATATATTAAGTTTTATGGTGGCAACACTTTCCAGGCCCTTAATCTCATAATAAATTCCTACAGTTTCCCAGAAAGGCGTTGACTTGGGATACTTCCAGTTAATCAATTTTAGTTTTTAATCTTTTGGTCAGTTCACACTACTTTGATCTTAATAGCTTTCTCAAACAGCTTTATAATCCCAGTTTCAGTTGAGATAATGTTAATAAAAACACATTTCTGATGTAGTGGAAATTTGACATATGGACTCTCAGTCAAATGTTTGTAACAATTCCTTTTTCATCATAGTTACACATGATAAAGTCATGCACCAATGTTGCAATAAGTGCAGAAACATATTGGTGTTAAATGTTGTCAGTGTTAAAGGCAATTCAAAATTTATCAGCCTCATGTTAACTTTATCAAAATAATATTTCTACTCATAAAACAAAACCCTAAATACAGTGGGTTCAGAAAATATTCAGACCCTCTTGTTTCAGCCTAATATTTTTTAAGTCTTTTTTTTTTCTCTCATTAATTTGTGCTAGGTATCCCATAATGACAAATTGAAAACAGGATTTTACAAATGTCTGTAAATGTTTTAACAATGAAAAAATGTCACATTTTACATAGTATTTAGACCCTCTACACACTACTTTGTTGAAGCGCTTTTGGCTAAAATTACAGACTGGTTGGGTATGACATGACAAAGTTTGTACACCTCGACTGGGCGATTTTCTTCTTTGCAAATCCTTTTTGGTTGGATGGGCACCTACGGTGGGCAGCCATTTTCAGGTCTCTTCAGAGATGTTCAGTAGGGTTCAAGTCAGAGCTCTGGCTGGGCCACTCTAGAACATTCACAAAGTTGTGCCTGTGTGCTTAGGATCATTGTCATGTTGGAAGGTAAACCTTCAGCCAAGTTTGATGTCCTGAGCTCTGTGGAACATATTTTCATTAACGAAATCTCTGTACTTTGCTCATTCAGCTTTTCCTCAACCTTGATAAGTCTCCCAGTCCCTGCTGCTTCACTGTTGGGATGGTGTTAGGCAGGTGATGAGCGGTGCCTGGTTTCCCTAAGACATAACTTTTAGAACTGAGGCCAAACAGTTAAGTCCTGAATCTAGTTCCTCACAGTCTAAAAGTCCTTCAAGTGGAGATTAATTGATGGAGAGCAGCAGTGGTTGTTTTCCTTCTGGAACTGTGTCCTATCTCCACACAGGACCTCTGGAGTCAGTTATGGTGACCATTGGCTTCTTGGTCACCTCTCCTACTAAGGCCCTTCTCCCCCAATTTCCCTATTTGGCCAGATGACCAGCTCTTGGAAAAGGTCCTGGTGGCCACTGCTCTCTTGGGAACCTTTAGTGCAACAGAAGGTTTTTTTTAGCTTTCTCCAGATCAGTGCTTTGCAATAATCCTGTCTCTGAGATGTGCAGGTGGTTCATTTGACCTCATGTCTTTTGCTCTGATGCAGTATGTAGTGTCAGCTGTGAGGCCTTCTATAGAGAGGAGTGTGCCGTTCCAAATCATGTCCAATGAATTTACCACAGACGGTCTCCAATCAAGGTGTAGAAACTTCTCAGCAACAATCTAGATAAATGGCAAAGTGTTGTTGCAAAAAAAACTACAGACAATCACAAAATTCTTTTTTCACTTAGTCATTATGGGGTACTGGGTATAGATGAATGAGAAACAAAGATAAATTTGAACAATTTAATCCATCTTATAAAAAAATTCAACACAAACAATAAAAGGGAAATATTTCTGAGCTTACAGAGCTATAAGATTTGTTTCCTCTTTATTAAGATTTGTTACATTTTATCTAATCATGTTTTTACTTCAGCTTTAAAAATAGTATACAAATTAACTCAACAATACTAAGGGCATGTTTCCGTTACACAAGTGAACAGGAAAGCTAATGAAGCTGGTGTCCAGCACTAATGAGATGAGGATATAATCACATTGTAAAAACGCTGTGCTAATACTTGTCCTATGGCTCCAGAACAAAATGTCCTGCTGGTCACTCATCTTTCATCACTGAGTGCTTACAATGTGAGAAGGCTCACTGGCAACAGGAATTCATTTTTTTTCTGGGAGTAGCAAGACTGAGATTGAACTTTTAATACTCTGTGAAGAATGATAGAAATTAACAAACGCATGTTGACAGTGGCTGAGTTGGCACCACCACTGACTCTTTATTTCGATTCATCTCTAGGGAAGCACTCTTAACAAGATGTATAAAAAGTGAAAGCGTGTATTACACCCATTCATCATCTTACACTTTCATTACCACTGCAGGCGCTACTACATGTGGACATACATTTACACATCTTTTTTTTTTTTTTTTTTTTTAATCCAAA
>OMLM01009535.1:45587-60164 GCA_900302695.1 Helostoma temminkii
GTGATGACAGATGCATTATGAGTTTCACCAGAAGATCTGGAGACTTGACAATTTCTTCTCTCAGACCAGTGAGTTAACTTTATTCATAAAATCATGAATGACTGACTGAGACCCACCCACAGACCTACAGCAAAGGCCTCATTACCAAGACTGTAGACTGTCGTCAATCGCCCGAGTTGAAACAAGAATCTTCCTTGGAGCAGACGGCAGTCCTAATGAACTGAACAGGGTACTCTGCAAGTGGCCCCACACACAGCAACCCCTTATGACTAATGCATGTGAGGAGAAGTTTAACAGTGCCAAAGTGCCCAGTATGTAAATCAGTCATTTAATCAAATGGCTGCAAAAGAAACTGACAAATCTTATGCTAAGAGGTAAGAGATGTTTCTTTTCCCTAAACTTCAGCACTGTGTACAGGGTAAAGAGTACAAGCTAACATGCTGTGCACAGTAGGTCATTAACATTACTATTCAAATGTAACAATAGTACAGGCTACCACCTGCCAATTAGAATTAATTATGTTTCTGTACCAAAAAATTGTGCAATCTGGAAGCCATACAAGTGCAGTTTGGATTTGACGTAGTAATTACCTGGTTTTTGGCAGTAGACCTCAGCGAAGTGCTCATCCATTCAGTGTCACATATTGCTCTCTTTAGCCTGAAAGAGCCAGCGATCATTGTCAGATTGTTTTATTGATACCATTGATCCTACCTGATGCTGTGAGGCCTGCTTGGCACAATCTCCATTAAAGCACCGGAGAGCTGTGGTGAGGACGAGAATTAAAATACAAGGAGCTTGACAGTAACAATTTGCATTCGGCAGTATTGTTTTAATAGAACCACTGACTTGGGATTGCTTTGGGAAATGAGGGCAAGAAAGAGGACAGAGAAGCATATGTATAGGCATCTTTTTTTTTTTACTGCGGATTGTTTTTCCTCAGACTGAAGAAAGGTTTCATTTGTCTGGCTCCTGATGAGAAATGCACAGGACAATGTCTCATGCTGTGACTTGAGTTTTATGTGGGGAGGGTTGCATCAGTTTTTAATTAGGCACACGTGGGTTTGGAAGTTGTAGCCAGTGCTTTATTAATTGTTGATAAGTTGCTGACTAATGCTTCATAGATCTGTTTTGAGCCATTAATAATATTTATAGGAAAGGTATGACATTTTCTGAAACGTTTATTTGCTTTCTTGCAGAGATTTAGTGAGAAGATTGATTGCTTTGTCAAACCATTAAATAAATGGATACAGATGGTTATCTAAGCTTAGCACAAAGTCTAAGAAGGGAAAAAATCTGTTTACCATCACCTCCACAGCTCTCAATTTAATATCTAATTTTTTTAAAGATGTTTTCATAGGAGGCCTATTTTATTTTTGTTGTCATAACATCCTACTGATCAAAGTAATTACTGAGATCATGGAACACTTTGCAATATTACCAAAATATAGGACAACAAAAACAAGTGATCAGATAATTAGTCAGGGTGTAAATAAGCCAATCATTTGCTAGATTAGCTACTTATTTGGAGGTTAAACTCAATGTGAGTGCATCCCTGATGTTACTATCAAGGCTTCTTTGCACACCAATACCAAGAATAAAAGTACAGGACCGTATGTCAAAGGCAACATTAAGTCAGTACAATGCACACATTTCAGGATAATCACTATTACTTGTGTGCTCAGTTTGAATTTTATCTCACTTACTGTGAGATCATCTGACTCTTCCTCTTGGTTTCCACATTAAACACATTCTTAGTCACTCTGCAGTCACTCTGAGGAGTAGTGTTGTGGTAACGGATGGTGGAAGCTACAAATATTAAGTTCTAACAAGCCAGTCATCCCTTAAAGCCCTAAAAATCCAGCTTCTGGGTTAGGGTATTATCAATCATTAAAAATAAATAAACAAACCAGCAGCCAAAATCATTTGGTATAATTCATGACTAGTTTTTAAGGAATGTCATATTAGAAAGGGTGAGTTTGGAGAAAGCAGGAACGGGCTTCTCGGTTGGTGGCCTCATAACAACTGTAATGGTGAGCTCCATGCTGGGTAATCTGGTCCAGCCCGTCAGTGTAGTGGCTTCTCATTAGGATTCCTCCCGGTGGAAATGACAGTGTGGACTAATCCCAAGGCAACGTGGATTTTGATGCAGGGTCTGTTTTACGATATGAACATGTGCGACCTTTAGTTTGGTTGTCAACCACAAATGATGTTTGTAAAACCAGGATCAGGACTGGCAAGGTGATGAAATCTAAAAAAGCACAATTAGGTCTTGACAGGATCATTACAATTCCTGTCGTGTGTGACTTGAGTTCATATCATGAACTACCTGCCTGCAACATTTTCCTACTCCGTCATCTTTATTAATGTGACATTTATTCATTTTCCCTCCAAGTGCCCAAAAAACACAAAATCATGAGGCTGGATCAAATCAAGTCAATTATTTATGAAGCACATTTAAAAACAAACTGAGTGCTGAACAAACTTACAAAAAAAAAGCATAGACAAAAGTATAGTATACACACTATTTACAGTACCTGCGCAAACAGAAGTACATATACATATAGTTCACAGTACTGTATCTCATTCAGCTGTAGAGGTGCAGTATGTTACTGAAGCTGTGCCTTCAGCTGAGGTTACAGACGGTTTGTATAATTAATATAAGTTCCTCATATCCTTTAATGTTTATTTAAATTTGGTTTGTTGGTTTTGCCGGAGGATGGATGTTACTCTTCACATGTCATCATTAGCAGCTGCGGGCGATGCCTTAGGACATGAGATGCTGCTGAACATGAGGCACATTATAAAGTGCAATAATCCTTCAACTTTAAAGACATAAATGAAACACCCCCCTCAAAAGGATTCGTAGAAACACTTTGGAACACTTTTCAGCTGTGTCATGGTTTTATTGATCCACTTGTTGCCGTTTTGTGAACACTTATTGTCGAGTTCGGCCTTTTCACCTGATGTCATCTTCAGAGCCCCTCTGGACCTTCATAAACACAATCCCACTGATAAAGATATTGAAACTTCTATTTCAGCACAAGAATGACTCAAGAGCATGATTACTGGTAAGAGCTGCCTCAAGCTGGGAACGTCTCCTGATTGATGTATTGATCGCAGCTGTGGAGTTGCTCACAGCACAGTGGTAAGTTGACCTGTGCTGTAGATAAGAGAAAGATTGAGGAACGTGCTGTATAATGTCTTCCCAGCTGTCAAGAGTCTCATCAGAGAGCTGTGATCTCCTCCTGAAGCTCATTTAGTCCCTTATAGCAGACTGCTATGGAGTGCCACCTCACTGCTGCCTATCCATCATACCCAGAGTGAATACAACAGAGCCAGTAATGTTACACTTAACACAATTTCTGCTCTTCTCTATGTTGTGGCTTTATTAAATTTAGTGCCAGTGTAGATACGGCAGACAGTCTCTACGGGGAGGTTGATAGGTAGGTGAAAATCCAAAGAGGAAACGGATCCTGTATAACAACACTTTGGAAAGAGGCAGAGAAAGAATCTCCAGTGATTTAAAGGTCACAGGTTTGATGCCTGCAAAAGTAGTACTGAAAACAGAGTACTGTCATTGGCCTCAAACCCTAGAGGGAGTCTTTTAACAGCCCAGCCACCTGGTGAACTTTACCTGAGCAATAAGTGACACAGGAGTCTGAACTCAAAAAAAGTTTGCTGAATATACATATTGTACACATAACCAAAGTTATTCACTACACAAAAACATCCACACTTGTTTTACCTTTTGCTATAATCAGAACTAGTTTATCTCCCTGACAAAGCAGGTAACAGTTTCACATTATGTGTTAAGTGGTCTGTCATCTTTTGATCGACACAACTTTGTTTGGGTCTAAATATCCTGAACTATAGCCCAGTAACAGTTGGTCTTAAAGTGTCTACACAGTAGATATTAGAGGATGACAGAAAGCTATTGGCTCACAGTGACCTAGAGAAATCAATCACCAATGGTCATTTTCAGGCTATAAGCTTCCTTGATGAATGTATCACCACAATAGGTTTGGATTGCCTTGCAATAATCACACTTAACATCATCATCACATACACACACACATCAGACCTCTGAGTCTATTGCATGTGTCCAATTGAGGGAGGGTCCCAGGTCTTGGCTACATTTGGCCAAAAAAACAAACAAACATGTTTTTACACACAATATGAGTTTTGAGGGAAAAACATGTGCCCTGCTTTTTTGTCTGGTCTTAAATCTCTGTCAAAATATGATTCAAAGGAAAACTAAAACATTTGCCTAATTTGCTTTCTTGCAAAGAGTAAAAGGAAAGATTTATACAGTCGCTGCATCGGTACAGTGAGCATGAAGCTTAGCGCAAAGACTGGAAGCAGAACCAGTGTCAGCTTTAGTGGTCAAAAGTGTTTACATATACAGGGAATTTGATTCCAGTTCTAGTGACTCTCACACACTTACACACAGTTCACTAGTAGCATTCAGGACACATGGATAGAGAACCAAAGGAAGATTTTCTTAGTATATATTTTTTTCAGCTTTGGCTTTGAATATCGTTTGATGCAGCGATGTAACATTACATTATAAAAGATTATGAGAACAACAATCTAAATTGCAACAGTATATTTTTCTCAGTTTCCCGCAAGTACACGTTCACATGTGTAGCCCAGAGGAAAAGATAAGCATTTTTTTATTCCACAGCTTTGCATTTCTACCAGTGTAAAAGTAAAACATTAGCTGTATGTTATTCTCACTTGTGAATGTGAAACAGTACATTAACAATGTTTACCAGGGAGATAATGATGCAGTAGACGAGCACGGCTCAGAGTAGATGCTGCTTTTGTAAATTTGAGCCCCTACAGCTGAGAAACTCACTGCATGTCGCTCCCCGTGTACATACATGTATACAGTATATAAAAACAAAAATGGAAAACAACATGCAATATTTATGCACATCAAACTGTTTCTGTTCCATAGGGGAGCCAGTTGGCTGTAACACAATCTCCCGTCAGCTGTTTCCCTGGCTCCCAGTGTTCATGCTAACATAACTGCATAATTGTAAATAATAAGTGTATGTTATGCACAGAAAAAGAACGTGAATAAGAAAGATGCTCATATATTCTCTTTCAAAATTTCCACCTATTTATGGCCACGCATGGCAAATGTTCCAAATGTAATTCATGTCTAATCACATTACACAGCATCATGTAGTTTTTGCTTTAACTAACAACAGTGGGTGGTACATATGTCACTCTGACAAAAAGGCCCCAGGTTCTCTACCATGGTTATAACATAACACATCTGCCAATGTCGCACTTGATTTTTGTAGCAAGTAACGTGATTTACACCTATACAGTACATAAACTAATTCCTCAGTAACACCAAAGTTCTTCACGTTTTAGGGTCAATACACAAGATCAAACAGCAACCAAAGACAACTTTGCCTCTTTTTTTCTGCAGCTTTAGTCGAGACCTTTTAAATTCACCTCTGTCTTTTCTCGCTCACATCTCTGTATTCTGACTGGTTTTGTAAGGGCTAACCTTTGACTCACGGCTCACTGTGCAGAAAATGGCATACCTTTAACATCCACTGCTTTGGATTTTTTCATTTTATTTATCTTTGGAAAGTCAGCCAAACATGCTTGTTTTTTCCAGCTATGCCCTACTTAACATTCATGGTACAGTTGCACACATTCACGCCTGGAAGCAGCTCGGTACAGCCGCAGTCTTCAACTGTTGACCACTGAGCTGCTCCAGTGGAGCAGCCGAGGTTAAGTGTCTTACTCAAGGGCACTAGGATAAAAGTAGCGTCAAGGCCCCTCCCTGTTTACTTTTATTTCATGTGACGTCTTGTAAAATAATCAAATATCAATAGTAGATCAAATAGGAGTGCACACTTTTTGTCCTAAAAATGAAATGAAAAATTAATATTAATGTTATTTCAAATTCTAGTAGAGACTAGACTTGCTTTTCTTGACCTTCGAAAACCACCACATCATAGCCTCTCACAAGCGTGCGTGTTTATTCATTTCCTCTGCTCTGTCATGCTGGTACCGTCCCCGAGGTTTTGAGCCAGTTTTTTCATAACAGCAACTGCAATAATCATCTCTATGGTAACTCATTGAAAATGCTTTGCTGCATTCAAAGCAGAGAGGACAACAAGCGAGAGCGGGAGAGTGAGACGGTCTCAGAGATTTTCATTTCATTTTCAGCTGTTTTCCAGCCATCAGTTATTCATCCACGTTTTAAGTCCATCACTCACACTCACTTAAGAATCCCCAGATCACATCGAAAATGGAATTGGGTGAATGTTTTTTTTCCTGCCAATCTTGCTCTATAAATAAAAAAGAAAAAAAATCTAGTTGTGCTGTCAAAAATAATTCATTCCAATAACATATCTGACTTCTTCATATCTGAAAGAGGAGAAAATGCTGCTTGTCTTTTGAGCCAGTCTATGTTTATCAGTATCAGTTAGACGGAAAATACGTATTCTGGTTTGACGTATATGTGCCAGCATACTTTAGGACCCTGCATTTGCTTCATAAATATCTCATGCTCACCATCAATCAGCGAGCTAGTTGTAGTCAGTTTTACATTCTGGTCTGTTGTTGAGATATAGGGCTGTAAGTGGTTGTGCTGGAGTCACAGATGAATAATCTATGTGTCCACTAAATTCTGCTTCCATCCAGCTGGGAAATGAATACCAAACCAGCAGTGTTCAGCGAGGTGTGAGACTCAAATCCCCAGCTCTTTACTTTTATCTTTTGGTGCAAATATTTGTCTCATGAATTTCTCTGCCAACTGTTCCCATAGATATTATATCCCCAAGATAGTGCACCGGTTCTCGTCCACATTTATTTAAATCTTTATTATCTGCTCAACCTCTCCTTAAAGCTCTTAGCTCAGGGACTATTGTATTCATAGATTTGCTGTTGGAATATGTACGTAGGGTTTTCTCCTGGTGTAAAATGTATTTGTCTGCAAGGAGTGTGAGCACAGGGCACAGTGTTACGTGTTGCTTCAACCTCTGAATGTATCATTCTGCTAAGATTAATTAGTGCTTCAGGTCTGACTTAAAGGTCGCAGCCTGGGAATCAGTCAATAGGGCCCATTGCTGCCTTGGGACATCTCTGGACAAATTAAATGAAAATGTAGGGATTGAGCAGAATAGTATGAAGCACCAGAGTCGCAGTGTGCATGTGTTAACGTAGCTGGGGTTCAGTGCTGTCTGGACAGGTGTAACCTTACACTGTGTTATTAAATCAAATACATGGAAGCTCATTTGTGCCAGAAAAAGAAGACCATATCGAAATAAGGAGATGTTAAATATCCTATAAATCAAATATTTGACCGTTTATCTCATAACTATGACTTTGCATTTCATAACCACAGTGACTAATCATCTCATATTTGGTAATTCATACTGTATTATTTGTCATACATACATACATCTCATTGCATTGTACAATGTACAATATGACTGTCAAGCTTTTGGATATCCCTATGGTCTTGTCTGCTTTAACACCTTTTCAAACTGAAGAGCACAGCAATAAAACTTTAAACATTAGATAAAACTGCAAACATTAGAACATCCACTAATTATCTTAAAATGTGCAGTAGTGATGCTAATTTATTAATGTTGTGAAGGTGGAGACTCTGGCAGCTCCAGCCAAACTTGTTATATGTAATATAACTGTGTAAAGTCAAATCACATAGAATAAAGCTAACCTTGCTTTTCCTAGTATGGTTTTCTATAAATACTGAAACTACTGTGTTCAGTGCTTTTTACATGTAATTTGACAACTATTTTCATTCATTTCCTGACATTGCACATGATGTTGATATTTGGTGTAAAACATGCAGCTTTAGCTCCAGGATTTTAACATGTTATAATAATAATTTATGATCTAATGGCTGGTAAAATTTACTATTTAAAGCTATCATTACCACCATTAAAATTCACAGAAAGCAACTTAATCAATTATCTACATTTTCAAAATAAATAATATTACTAATTAAATATTACTAAGGATTAATGGTCAGACTGCTCTGGTGTAAACTCAGCAGCCATAGCAACAATAACTATGAATGAAGTGAGTGTAAACTTTTCACTTTTATTTTTTCCTTACTTGCTTAAAATGTGAAACAAATCGCTAACATGATTATCTGTGTGTGCTGCTGCAAAACATGTTTTGTTCTGCCCATCACCTGGCAAATATGACATCATAATGATGTTGGAGAAAATGTTTAGCTGCTCCCAAAGTGGATTATTATCTCTGCTCCCCTTAACACTGACATCAAAAGATGACTCCTGTTCCCCAGGGAACATACCACGGCCTTCTTGCCTTCATTTCTGTGTGTTTTCTTGTTGTTTTCAGACAGATGACAAACTTCTTTCCTGTATAACAACAATTTGAACCCAGCATGATGGGCCAGGTGTTGGATTTTTCTGAATATTCTCCCTCTGAAATGCTGCATTTATAACACCAAAGGAAAATACAAGCATCTTTTCAGGCGTGTTAAACGAAATAGACTAATTAGGACGCCTGGCTACCACTCATACTGCGTTTTAATTTTCTTCTCACAGTGCAGAGGCTCTGTTTCACTTTATAGTTTGTTGCCTACCAATGTGTGGCAACAGACTAAAATGCTGACATTGAATAGGGACGTTAATAAGGATATCACTTCTGCTGCCCTGGGTTCCAATGTCTAAATAATGGCATTCAAATTGTACATACTGTGTTCTGCACAACACTCTGCTGGAGACTAAAGCAATTTCATGGCAATCAGACAGTGACTAGAGAGCTGCACTCTGATTAGATAACTACCATAATGCAAGATTGGTTGTGCAGCGCTGGACTCTAATTTATATATTGCTCATTTTTTCTGCACTCACACCACTATAATATGTTGACATGTACGTATGTACAGCTAACTGCAATAGGCTTCTGGTTCCCTGTTATTGCCGCAGTACAGAGGATAACAAGATGAGAAGCAGAATGTTTCAAAGAGCATACAAAATGTCTCCTGCCAAATAAATGACAGCCTGCCCTGGAAGTGACATGGAGCTTCACACCTACCAGAAGGCGCAAACCATTAGCACAGTGTGAAAAGGAATGATGAAGACATATTTTGTGTTGTGGGACTCAAAATTACAGTTTGGGGGAGCATGGGAAAAACAGGAGGTAGTGAAAAGGTTTTGGTGTGTGGGTGTACAAGTAATGAGCATGAATTGTGAATGAGCAAGTGTCTGAGCTGAACACTTGCATAACAATTTAGCTGAGAGAGAACTGCGGCTCAGTGAAACCGAACGGGATGCACTAGGTGTTTTAAAGACATCTTGTCATCTTGTTCACATTAAAGGATGAGAACTACTCTGCATGATTACGGTTTACACATTAAGGTTATTCATAAATTATTGAATGTTGTTATGAGTGCCGTCCTCGAAACATGCTGCAGTGTTTGAAATCCCTTATATTATGATCTCTTTTTGTTTGTTTTACAGATTTTTATGAGGCAAACTGATTTAGCAGATTGCCAGTTCTCAGCAGCAGCAATGAAATCTGCTGAGTGAAGGGCTGAAGAGTCACTTCATACACACTTTATCATCCTGCAAATTAACCATTAAAAACAGAACAGTTGTTACAGTTTACATTGTGCTGTTGTGGGTTAAAGTAAAGTTACAGGCAGAAATGTGATGTGATCAACAACTGTAAATGTTAGGAAAGGAACATTACTCTGGAATATATTACACATTTTTACAAGAGCTCATGATAGTTTGGTAAACTGCAACACAACAGACGCTACATGTCTCACAGTTGTCTGCAGTTTGTTGCCTTTGTTAATGTGGCTATTGACAGTATACAAACCACTACTTTATGTATATCAGAGAGAAATTTTCACTATGTGTTTGTATGGGAAAGTGTTCCTACCCAACCCAGTCTCTAAAAATTACTTTTCAATACAACTAATCACGATTATGTTTTGTGAGGAACGTAATCCCAACTAGGTTACGTTTTCTCTTAACATAATGATTAAATGTTTACAATTAACGCAACTGACAAGTGGAAAATATGTTGATACTTAAATATCCACAGGCAACATATTTTTCTCTGCCAAAATATTCGATCTACAATATCCCTTTTCTCTTTTCGCTAAAATATCAAATAATAAAGTTCAACATCAAGATGTGTGACTTCAACTTAATTTTGTTGTTTTATGGTTGGGTTCAGGCACTCACAGCACTGGGTTAGGGTCAGGGAAAGATTGAGTGCAGGGTAATAATGAAAAATGAAACAGTCACACAAAACATCTGCATGAAGACACAATCTGTCTCTAACCCAAATCAAAGTGCTTTTCATGCCTAAACCTGACCTCACGCAGGGCTGTGATCTTGACTTGCATTCATTTACAAAATACATTGCATGTCAATATAATGACTATATCTGCTACAAAAACATGGCGGCAACTGCAGTCTAGTCATACAGGAATGTAATTTGTAGGAGACAAGGTTGCACTACCTTCAGACTGGTGGTAGTTCAGTCGAAATGGAAACACTTTCTAAAGTTGTTTTCATACTAGGGAACTTCAGTGGCTCACCAAAATTTTAATAAAGAGTAGTCAAAATTAAAACACTAAAGCCAAGATAACTCTGAATAATAGGCCTTTCATGATGATACTTTTTTGTTAGACCCTCTCTGTCTCATAAGATATCTACATCTTTCAGTTTTCTGCATCTTTTAAGCCAAGGAAACCCTGGTCCCTGGTGTGGTATTGACTGTGGAGGGAAGCAGTACTCCATATTGCAACACAGCCTACCAGTTACTGGCAAAAAAAAAAAAAACATAATCAGAGATTGAATGGGATTTCATCAAGAAATTCATCAGTCAATCAATACAAAAGCTGTATATTAAACAGTGTCAAATGAGGCTGTTGACTTTTAGAAAAACAGAAAACATGACAGTCACTTCTATGGTTGATTGAACAATGAAGGATAAAACACAGCGATCAATCTGTTGACCAATCAACCAATTTGTTAATATTAGTATCAGGGACATGCACAGTTTTTCAAGTGTAGGGGTTCAAATTTCAAATTTCATTAAAATAAATTATTATTTAAAATTTTAAGCATTAACATTATGTAGGTAACTTACCAGCACATTCCCTGCAATAAATTATAGCACATGGTGATTATGATCAGGCAAAAAATGTTGCTTAGATTGTAATGACGAGATTAGCAAGAACATTTATGGATGAGGGCTGGGTGAAAACAAATATTTGTACAGGTATCGGTGTAAACAACAACAATCTCATATGGATAGGTTCTGTGTGTAATATAGTTTTGAGGGGGTTTGTTTTTCACCAGGGCATTTGGCTTGTGAATGTGAAGACAGTAAACATTTACACATAACTGTAGCAGTTTGGTGAGGAATCTAGATAAAAATGAGGAAAAATGCTAAATTTCAATTTTTATTTTCTATTTGATTCTTGGTCCTATAGCTTTAAAAAAAAAAAGTAACGTCATCACCACAAATATATTTGAAAAGTCCATTGCTGAACAAACTAATATGAATAATGTGCTTTCACTGTTCTGAATTTGTTTTAGTGTTTATACATGAAGATAGAAGTGGTAAAAGCAAAAAAGTGGCCAGGAGGCGTGATCAATTTTGAGAGGGTGGCCTTTATTTAGGGAAATGCAAGGGGCTTAAATAAATGTTCTCCTGTGCAGTGACATAAAAATACCTTCATCTTACAGAATAATGAGATATATAAGTGAAAATAGCATAACTTACCATATGTCAGTTTAACAAATGTTCCAGCACGTCAGACAGCACAGAGAGCATGTTGCCTGCTGAGCTAATTTGCATCAGTTGGACATAAAATACCTGTCAGACATGAAACTACCCACCTGAAACACTGCAACAAGTGGATCACACAGTTGGGTGCAACACGACCACTCATGCAAGAAGGACAACTGCTGAAATGTCTTTATTCTCGGCACAGGGAATTTTAACATACCAAGCAATCTTGCCTTCAACAGCTGAAAAGCCAAAAATAAAATCTCAACTCAACACAGTTCAGCATATTGTATTTTCATTCAGCCTAACACAGCCTTGATATGGCCCCATTTTATAACAATATATTTTGTACTATTATGTTAAACTAATCATTCAAACCAGAGGGCTCACTAGATTATCTGAAATTAACAAAACATTATTATTATTGACTTGCTGTGTGCCCGGAAATGATCTCAGCAGGGTAATATAAAGGTGTGTTTGTCATGAAGTTGGCACTGAGACCGTCTGCTGGTCTACAGCTCACATTTTTATTCTTCAGCTGGAAGAGCATGTCCTCTTTCTTTGCATACTTCACATAAACTTACTTTCTTCCTCTATATAAGCGTTGCCCTTTGGCTGATTCCATAAGTGCTGCTGGAGAAATGCTTACTCTTAAATCATTTAGCATGTTTTGTGGATCAATGATCTCCCAACTTTGGAGAAGCTACGTCTATTGGATTGATGTTTCCCACAGCAGCACTTTGAGTAAATATATCTGCATTCATTGAGCTGCACTGCTCAATCACAGTACTTTGGCTGCAGTACTACAAGATAGCTTGCACCCAGAGGGAGATACTGGCAGACTCTGTGAGGCGTCTTGCTGACTGCTCAAGTGCCTTTATCTGTGCATTTCCTAATGGCATAGTGCTTGCACAGACTTTTATGTTAAAAAAGAGATAATGTTCAAAGTGATTTTTTTCCCTCATGACTTAATTAGTGATAATTATGCCACAGAAGTGAATATTTTCAAACTTGTCTTGATGCTTGAGTTATTCTTTTAGCTTTGCTGCGACTGAAAACTTCATGAAATTGTTTCCAGTTCTGTGAAACTGTTCCGCATTTAAATCTTGAGGCATTTTAGGGCTTTTATCTGCCAATTAGTCCAAATATAGACATGATGTAATCACCTTTACGGATTTTGTCTGATGTCATTTGAAAAGAGTAAATCCACATGTAGTAGTATTTTTCTATTTAAGGCTTCCAGGAAAGATCAGTGCTTCACCTGATGAGTTCTCTGAGATTAGACGACCTCTACTCTATATCCTCTGCTGTCATTTGACAAGTAATCAATGGGTCCTTGTGGGGACAAACACAATCCCAGTAGACTATTATAATGTATACAGTACATACTTTCACTTGTTTAATGGCTCTGCTTGTTCCAAGGTGTCTGCCAAAAACGGGTGATGCCATCTGTTTTAAATTAGCATTGGCCAGGAAGGAAGAGTTTGACAGTGTTGTTTAAATCAGTCCGACAGGAGATGGAGGGTATCTCATTAGGGTTGTGCTGATCCTGGGAATCAATCATGGCCCAGCAGATGTTTCCCAAAAATGTTTAGTCCTCATTTTGACTCCACTATCCTCATTATTCACCTGCTTGCTCTATGGAAATTTGGAAATGAAGCAGCACTCTAGGATTTTTAATGTGTTTTTGAATCAACATTATATCAAGAAAAAATATCAACAAATTAAAATTGTTTCTAACAGCACCCTTCACACAACATATGAATACACACAATTATAATATGTGCATTGTGTGAAAGTATTGTTCTAACTTTCAGGTTTCTTTCATGCAATTATCAATGAAAAAAGTAAGCAAATTTAAGAAATGTCTACAAGGTAATGGTTAGTTACCTTGCTTTTACTTCAATTTTGTGGTATGTTTGATGAGTTAAATGATTTTCTATTTGTAGAATTCATTTTATGCCACCCTTCTGTTTGAGTATGGCCTTTTCCAGCTTTAAAAACTTTATTTAAGGAGCCATTTAATTCACTTACTTCTCTTATCAGTGTTGATTTGAGCCACGGCAACCACAGAAAATGTCTGAATCCCACTTTACGCTACACCTGCTCAGCACCAAATAGCAGACAGACAAAGTTGCTAGTGAACACAGTGAAGTATTTACGAGCTAAAGAGCAACATTTTTTCCTGAGGAAAATGTGGATCCCACAACAGACCTAAAGGGAGAGTAAATATTGGACGTACTTTTATCAGGTACATAAACATGACTTCAGATGAATGCTAATGTTTTCACATATCTCCTGGATAAGTAAACAGCAAACTTGTTTCTGATTCCCCCAAGTAATAAAAACACTTATTTAGAGGAGGATTAAACATCACAACTGTAGTATTTAATAAATTTTAATTGCATTTAATCATCAGTTGTCCCTGTCACTGATACAAAGGAAGAATTAACATGTTGTACATGAAAGCAACAATACAGCCAATGGAAACACGCATGACACAAGATTAAACCACCCTCCCAGTAGAGTTTGCCCAGTATACAAAGCTGCTTTCAATTTAAAGTTCTTCATAGGCTCCATCACTCCAACATCAGACATGGTAAGATATTAAGTCAGTGTCTCCCATAGGTGAGCTACAGTCATAGAGTAGCTATCACATTTGTTTTGGCACTGTCTGTAATTTTTCAAGCAATATATTACAAGCAATTCAAACTAACATAAATTTGGTAATAATTGGTAATATTTGGCTGTTCTGAAGGGATAAGGTCACTTCCCTCCCATCAAAACAGACTCTTA